>JAOTOM010002875.1:0-122184 GCA_034440615.1 Ashinkailepas kermadecensis | reverse complement strand
GAAGATGGCGACAGTGGAATGCTTCTTTTGCGGCCGCTTCCTGGATGTGTGATGAGGTAGGTGAGGTTATATATACATGATCTCTTGGTAAGAAAGCCTGATTGAGTGGGATAAATTAGTTTTGATTGTCTGGATGATGTAGAGGAGTCGTTTTGACAAGCCGTTCGAAAAGTTTGTGGAAGCGGCTGGTTAGCGCGATAGGGCGGTAAGAGTCGCATAGAGTAGAGTCAGTGTTTGGTTTAGGGATAGTTATAAGGAGGGCGTGTAGCCATGATTGTGGATATGTATGTGTTGTCCATGCAGTGTTGTATGTTTCGAGGAGTACGTGTACTGCTTGTGTTGGGAGGTGTTTGAAGAAAGAGTAGTGTATATTTCCTGGGCCTACGCTTGTGTTTCCTGTCTCTGCAATTGCAAGTCCTAATTTCTGTGAGTGTAAACCTAGTGTTGTAAAGATGTGGGCGAGTGTGTCTGATTGGAGGTGGAGGGTTATGTGGAAATGTGGATGACCTAAGGTGGTAGATGTGCGCGAAAATGTTTGCAATTGTTGTGGGTCTGTGATGGTGTTGTTGTTCTGTCTGAGTATGACGGCTTTTGTGGGGGTCGCTGTCGGGTTGGATTGGTGGTGCTGTCGGTTTTGGAATGTTTCAGGAGTGTCAGATTTCGTCGAGAGGGGTGAATCTGTTGAATTGATTAGAAGTTAATCCAAGGTTCTTTTTTTTGCGTTTTTTTAATGGTTCGTTTACAGAGTGCTTTGTGTTGTTTGTATCTGGTGAGTGTTTCCGGTGTGCGGTGTCTTTCCTTATCTGTGTCGTGCATTGTTCGCGCGTGGATTGCCCCGTGGCACCCGTCGTTCCACCAGGGGGCCGCGCGAGGTTTGTGCTGGTGACATGGTTCGTCGCGCAGATTGCCCCGTGACACTCGTCGTTCCACCAGGGGGCCCCGCGAGGTTTGTGCTGGTGGCGTGGTTCCTCGCGCGGATTGCCCCGTGACACTCGTCGTTCCCACCAGGGGCCGCGCGAGGTTTGTGCTGGTAGCGTGGTTCCTCGCGCGGATTGCCCCGTGACACTCGTCGTTCCACCAGGGGCCGCGCGAGGTTTGTGCTGGTGGCATGGTTCCTCGCGCGGATTGCCCCGTGACACTCGTCGTTCCACCCCCAGGGCCGCGCGAGGTTTGTGTTGGTGGCATGGTTCCTCCGCGCGGATTGCCCCGTGACACTCGTCGTTCCCGCCAGCCGTTTGTGTTGGTGGCGTGGTTCCTCGCGCGGATTGCCCCGTGACACTCGTCGTTCCGCCAGGGGGCCGCGCGAGGTTTGTGTTGGTGGCGTGGTTCCTCGCGCGGATTGCCCCGTGACACTCGTCGTTCCACCAGGGGCCGCGCGAGGTTTGTGTTGGTGGCATGGTTCCTCGCGCGGATTGCCCCGTGACACTCGTCGTTCCCTTGTGCTGGTGGCGTGGTTCCTCGCGCGGATTGCCCCGTGACCCGTCGTTCCACCAGGGGCCCCCCGGGGTTTGTGTTGGTGGCATGGTTCCTCGCGCGGATTGCCCCGTGACACTCGTCGTTCCACCAGGGGCCGCGCGAGGTTTTGTGGTTCCTCCGCGTCCGTCGTTCCCACCAGGGGCCGCGCGAGGTTTGTGCTGGTGGCGTGGTTCCTCGCGCGGATTGCCCCGTGACACTCGTCGTTCCACCAGGGGGCCGCGCGAGGTTTGTGCTGGTGACATGGTTCGTCGCGCGGATTGCCCCGTGACACTCGTCGTTCCACCAGGGGGCCGCGCGGGGTTTGTGTTGGTGGCGTGGTTTGTTTGTGGTATGTGTTGGTGTGCTGTAGTGAGGAGAATGTCGGAGAATTGTTCTGGTGAGAGTTGAGGGTTGTGGGCTGTTTGTGCGGCTAAGGACTCTGAGAAGGGTGTCCTGGATGCTTTTTTTAATTCCATCGGCGAGGAGGGGAATTGGCTGGGCCCGTGGTCGGGATTTGGTTGAAGGTAATGGTTATGGGTGCGTGGTCGCTGAAGTGAGGACTGGAATCGGCTGTCCAGGATAAGGAGTGAGATATGCGCGAGGATGCAAGGGTTGCGTATGGGGTCGTGGGAAGTTGAGCGGCGGAAATAGGGACAAGGTAGGTTGGTGACCCAGTATTGAGTACTGTGGGGTTGTGTTGGTTGGCTAGAGTGATGATTGTGAGTGCTCTGTGATCAGGTTGTGTTGTGTGAGTGTCCCATAGTGGGTGGTGTGAGTTGAAATATCCGGTGAGTATGACTGGGGTGTGGATTTGGTCAAGTGCTTTATTTAATTCCGAGAGGGTTTCTGTGCTTCGCGAGGGGGGTCGTATATGTTAACGAATGTGTAGGCGTTGTTATGTATGTGTATTTCAGTGAGTAGTATGTCTGCTGTGGTATTGAAGTGTATCAGGCGATGAGGTGTGTTGTTCCTAATGTATGTGCAAACACCGCCTGACCTGTGTGCGTTGTGTGTGTCTTGCCTGTGTAGTGTGTATTGCGAAATGTTAAATTGGTAAGGATCGTTGGGCTTGAAGTGTGTTTCTTGAATGCATAGTGCTGTGTGGTTTGTTTGCAAGGCGTTATGTTTGAATTCGTTATGAAAACTAAAAATAGGATTGCTTGTACTATTTGAATGTATGAAAGAAGACAAACACCACCAATACTAAAGAATACTTCGAACAGCGTGAATATCGTCACCAGCTAAAATAAGTTTTGGGCAATCTTACACCTACCTAGGTTGAACACGAGTAGTATGTCCTCGGAATTTATGCAGCATTGCTTTAATTTTTCACGGATTTGACTTGACGCAGAGAAATTGTGCTTTTTGGGTGGCTGGAATCCAAGAAGACAGCGCCAAATTTGACCTGCTGGTGACAAGCCTTTTTGTGTCTATCACCAGGCAGGTGCGATATTATCACGGAACAGACGCCCAGTTTCGTGGCCCTTATTGACGCCATGCGGTGTAAGTTAGATCAATTGCGAGCGGCCCTCCTGGAAGCCCTATTTCCCTGTTAGCAGCTCGGAGACCAGAACGTTCCAGCTGCTCATACGGATGCACTCCGAACTGGGTGCAGCAGGAGATGCACCACACGTCCGTGAGCTGTTGAAGACTATATCTTCAACGGCTGTCGCAGGCAGCTTGGACAGCATTATCGCCGCTGTCAGAGGAAGCTCCTCTGGGCCAACTGGCCACCGTAGCTGACAGATTCTTGGAAGCCTCGTGGGGTATAGTGGCGACGTTATTGGTGGCGGTCAGTCACCTGGAAACCGTCCTGAGTGACAGTTCACCAGAGTGAACTGGCGGACATCACTAGTTCCAGGGCCATCGGCGGGGCCATCGGCGGGGCCATCGGCGGGGCCATCGGCGGGGCCATCAGCGGGGCCATCGGCGGGGAAATCGGCGGGGCCATCGGTGAGACCATCGACGAGATTTTCGACGAGGCCATAGGCATGGCCATCGGTGGGACCATCGGCGGGGCCATCGGCGCTCCCGCTTCGATCGCAGCCCGCAGTTTTATGCTTTGTGCTGCGTGCCCATATTCATTTCATATTGTGGGGGCATATTCACTCTTGGAGGCGCAAAATTTACCATTGGGGGCGGTGGTGGGGGGGGGGGGGGGGCACATGCCCCTCCAAAAGTAGTTAAAAAAAACAACACCCCTGGCTACAATGCGTAAATATATCGAAGCTTGAAACTACGTTTCCATAACGCTTAATAAACTTCAAAGCGTGGCTATATTGCGCGGGAACTTGACCACTGTAAAACTGGCTAAACCGAGGTGTTTTAAATATGCGCCCAAATAATTTGTCATATATTGGTAACTCTACCATGGAGAATTTGTAAAGGTGGTTCTTCCTGGTGGACGCGTACCCAAAGTAACATAGTTGCTAAGTTCACATCATGGTTATCCTGCATGGGTAATATTTTTACCTTTCTTTCTAGCATATCCGCTGTCGAATAACTAATCCGTTACATTCGCATTATGTGGTATACCCCCTTGAAGTTAGCCAATTATTTTCTTGTGATCAGAGAACTATGCCGTTATGCTAGTTTTATATTGTGTACTTCCTTAAAGTTATATATTTTTTCCGGGCAGAAGGTAAAGGCTGCTTAATCTTCTTGAAGAAAAAAATCCAAGGCATTCACCGTGTATCAGAGGAATACTCAAGATCTACAAACCAGATGTACGCGCCTATGAGCCGATACACTCTGAAATCAGCAGTGCCTTTCATCGTCTGGCGAAACACCTGGAACAGACCGCTGTCGGCCGCACTGGGAGGGATAAGTACAACACATCTGAGAACAAACCGCTGTCGGCCGCACTGGGAGGGATAAGTACAACACATCCGAGAACAAACCGCTGTCGGCAGCACTGGGAGGGATAAGTACAACACATCTGAGAACAAACCGCTGTCGGCCGCACTGGGAGGGATAAGTACAACACATCCGAGAACAAACCGCTGTCGGCAGCACTGGGAGGGATAAGTACAACACATCCGAGAACAAACCGCTGTCGGCCGCACTGGGAGGGATAAGTACAACACGTCTGAGAACAAACCGCTGTCGGCCGCACTGGGAAGGATAAGTACAACACATCCGAGAACAAACCGCTGTCGGCCGCACTGGGAGGGATAAGTACAACACATCTGAGAACAAACCGCTGTCGGCCGCACTGGGAGGGATAAGTACAACACATCTGAGAACAAACCGCTGTCGGCAGCACTGGGAGGGATAAGTACAACACATCTGAGAACAAACCGCTGTCGGCCGCACTGGGAGGGATAAGTACAACACATCCGAGAACAAACAGCTGTCGGCAGCACTGGGAGGGATAAGTACAACACATCTGAGAACAAACCGCTGTCGGCAGCACTGGGAGGGATAAGTACAACACATCCGAGAACAAACCGCTGTCGGCCGCACTGGGAGGGATAAGTACAACACATCTGAGAACAAACCGCTGTCGGCAGCACTGGGAGGGATAAGTACAACACATCCGAGAACAAACCGTTGTCGGCAGCACTGGGAGGGATAAGTACAACACATCTGAGAATTCCAGCTGACCTTTCGGCGAGGCTAAGCGGGGTGGATTGCAGCCATAAAGCTGGTGAGCTTCCACGAGACTCTTTATTTACAAATGTCCACGTTAGTGGTGCCATATCGGCTGTCAAGAGAGTGTTAGATCTCATAGTCGAAAACGAACGACCACTGTCCAGAGGATTTTCTTAAATTGGTGAAGCTTTGCGTGGATTTGGGGTACTTCAGATACAATGGCAGAACGTGGGGAACAGTCTATCTATGAGATCGCCGTTGAGCGAGGTCTTTACCAACTTATGTATGAAGGCTTCAGAAAGTCGACCACAATAGCGTTATTATAGGCAGCGATTGGACTTCAATGCGGTATGTTGCTGAAGCCGTCCCATTCCTGCCTGGGAGCGCCCCGTGTCCTGACATACTTGGCTTACAATTGAGGTGTGGAGTAGGAAGGCTCCCTTCATTAATGCAATTATTTGGCGCTCTGAACAGGACGGAGATGTATCATAACGGAGATGTATCATAACCTCGACAGCTCATAACCTCCACAGCTCATAACCGCTGTCAACAGGACAGAAATGCTCTGCAGGGACGGCGGAACGTATCGCGCCAAAGGTGGGGTGGGGGAGGGCGCCGTACTCAGACATCGAATTCTTTTTTTTCAGTAGCGTAGTAGCTGGTGTTGGTGACAATCTGTTGTCACTAACGAGGCAAATTCTCATTTCGATGCATAGTCAGCTAGAAATTATGCTGTCCGGTGGAAAAGCGATGCCACGGATTTTGGATCGGGGCGAGAAGGGTTTAGGTTGATTTTTTCGTGCTTGGTCGAAGTGGTACGATGAAATTCCCAACTTTCGACGCCTTTCCGCTTACAAGGCCACATTTTAGGTGATTGCAGCATTCGTTTCTGCGGAAGAATGCTCCACCTGATTTCTCGTGAGCGACAAAACTCAGGACTTATTGACCTCTGGCGGTACTTCCGGGAGATAGGTGCTTGTGGTTATGGTTTCCTGTTGTCTTTCTTATTGTGCTTATGGTTTCTCACCAGCCATTGGCGAAAAATCATCATTTGAACAATTTCCACGCATCCTAATGCCCTGTGGTTGTCATAATAATCCAAATTATGACTATCTTTACTAGCTACAAATTAAATCTTTTTCTTAATGTTAGCATTAACCAGCGGAAGACTGGGGATGGAGGGATGCAAACCCGCTTCCTGAGGATTTTGCATTATGAATGCAGAGCGGCTTGTGTGAACACGCTACAGTTATTGGTGGCTTATGAGGTGTTGCGCACAGGAGTCACATCCAGGGGTTTCTTAAAGGGGCCCGGCTACAATAAAACATGTTACGGAGATCATGCACGGAAAATTTCTGATATGGTGTGGTGAAATTCCCGAAATTTCGTTGATTTAGTGCAATTGTTTGGGTAAAGGGGGGGGGGGGACGGAGTACTATCTTCGCTGTGCCTCTGATTGAGCGTCATTGATGTACAATTTTAAATTTCAGCTATTGTAGTGTTCTAGTTGCAGTGCTTGCAGTTGTTTTTAGGGAACTCTGTAAGTTTACACAGAGCATTTTGGCCGCGCGCGTATGGTGCGGTTTTTTTAGTTCGCATTTTACATCCAGTATTTACATAAATGGCTGCATTAAATGCAATGAAACTCTGCTCAGATTTATGGACATTCATTGCAGAACTTTGTGCATGAGGTCACTGACCTGAGACAATTGTTTGTGAACATGTTCCGGGGAATTTATGCAGATTTCGCACTTTTCAAGTTCGGACCCCAATAGACGGCGAACTCTGCATGATACGCTAATGAAATGCCCAATATCGTGTCCAATGTTCAATTGAGGTGCAACGATGGGTCCCATGATCCCATAGTATTCTATAGCATCCCATAACGTCCTAAAGCATAGTATAAGAAATAACGCAGGGTCAATATGTGGTTCTGGATTTTGGGGTCCAAAGCAGTTTGCAGCCCTGTGCGATAAGCATGACCACCTAATTCGAAATCAGCACACACACGTACCCTAGAACCAGCCTTGCTCCACATGGGCCCCATTTTCCTGTATTGACTTCTGGTCAGTAAAGGACAAAGGTCAGTTCAGCAAAAACGGTCCAAACTGTTCCATAGGGTAATTTTTGAATTCTGAATTCGAATGCAGTGTTCATTGTTACCCTCTAGTACTCAATATTATGCGCTTAGGATCCCAAAACCAAAACCACATGTTGATCCTCCGTGACTTGACCTGATCTGCACCTAATCTACTGATGTTAGATCACCTAAACCTACTGGTGTTGGATAGCATAAACCTACTGATGTTGGATCGTTTAATATAATCACGTCATTGAAGGAGTACACATCTGCAGTGTCAATGTATCAATGCTAAGTGTCATGATTTTCCGTATTGCAAATCTTGTCTATATATGATTTCCCAAAGAAATGGTAAACAACGAAGTTGCTAGGTAAGTTCCAACAAGTACAGTCCATGTATTTTCTTCGCATAGGATTTTCCTTAAATTCCTCTCCGTGGTGTGCCATTCTGGTGTAGAATATACCAAAGTAGTCATGCCTATATTAGGACATATTGTTGACAGTCCATGCAAGATAATTTGTGTGTGATAGGTATTCACGTAAAAACCGATTTGATGCAAAACTACCGTGCTTGATGCTTGCTTCATGCTTACCGAAAGACATCAACAAAGGTTAACATTACTATATGGATTGGGCTTTTAAAACAATTGTGATGAACAACTTTTACTTTAGCCAACATCACCGGGGTTAAACCAGTTGAAGGGGCCCTCCTCTTCTCTGGGGAGGGGAGGGATGAAGTCAGGGTGTGCATAGGTGTAAATTTCTTTAAATTATTGAGATGGCACAATGCATGAAGGCAATGGGCAGGACCGAATGTATTGGTGGGACCGGGGCATGCCACATATGGTCCCATGTTAGACGTTGAAATTATTGGTTGGGGGGAGGGGGGCAAAGTGTAACGAAGTTAGATTTGTCCCCCTCATTTCAATGAATTTGACTCTCATGTGTACCGACTCGTCGTGTCTTTGGACCCGACGGGTCCGGTCGGAAACTGGCGGCACCGGGCGCATGCTGACCTCATTTGTTTGGACGCCACGGGCCGCAGGGCCGAGATTGTTATGCTTATGTCAGCCTCTGTTCTCACGGCGAGCCGGCGGCCGATCGGCTGAGGCTCTATCAACGACCTGATGCAATCGGCTGTCATTTCATCGTGACACCTGCATCACATCGCTCGGTGGGGCGGAGGTGCTGGTCAGAAGCGACAATGCCGGGCCGTTCTGGGAGTATCGCAGCTGGCGCAATCGGTCTCCGACGCGGTAGTCACCTGTGGTGATACGTCGATCGGATGCATCACGTGATGGGCGGCGATCAGTCGTGGTCACCCCCTTACTGGCCAATAGCGGCGGACGCCGTGGTACCCTTTCCTCATACGGCGCGGGTGGGGCTGTCACGTGGTGGGATGCGGGCCAGCGGTCTGACGCAGACACCTCCGCTGACATCAGACAGCTCTAGACTTTCGCCACGTGCGGATGTGTGTGAGTGAGTGACGGCAAACGTCTCGGAACTTTCGACGCGCGCGGGTGTATGTAAGTATCAGCAGCTGTGCCTTTGTTGCCGTTTGTATCACTAATTTCTTGAAACTGTTGAACTACTTGTCACCGTATAATTCATCATTTAAATCGCTCAATATAAAGGGCTCTAATCAAGCTGACTTTCAAGAAAGGCTCTTGGATTTGAGAGACGAGCCATTGAACGTGCAAATGAGGTATCGCAGTCTGAGGAAAAGCTAGACTATCACTCCCAGGCACGAAATTGCCTACAAAAGCCAACATTGAAAGGGGAAATTGTCCTCCCAAAAGCATACAAAGCTATACGCCTGAGGGTGTGACAAGAAACAGGAGATGCAGGGGGCACTGGAGGCATGTGCCCTTGGTAGGTGGCACCCCTCCAGCCGGGAAAAAGCGATCCGGGAAGGCTCGAGTGCATCCCTACCTCGAGACTTTGAGCCAAAGGTGCCCCTCTGAGAGAACAAGGCTGGAGTGCTTCAGTGTGCTCGAGTGTATTTTTGGCCTCGAATTTTTCACCCCGACGCGCCCCTTTAGGTACTTTCACAATGGCGCCCCTCCAGACAAAGTGCCCTATGACAATTTCTGTACTTGCCCTTGAGCCTAGGTGAGTTCCATGTTTTTTAAGTGCCTGATCGTTCCTCATGTTTCAACTTTGGAATGTTTGCATTCATATTTGCACAGCATTTCATACCATATTTGTTCAGCTATATCTACAAATGGAGTTGAAATGAAATGGAGCTATTTGAAACGCTTGCCGACTTGATGGATGTCAGGAAGACTGCTTGCAAGAATTTAAGCCATCCAATTTCGCTTTTAAGGTGTGAATCAAGTGCTTTATCTTTCCTCCGGATGCGGGGGTAGGGGTCTTAGGTACAACAGGAAGGTCTGGAAAAAGTGATACTAAGCTCCGAATAGCGATGTTTTGGCAACAAAGACTAAAAATAGCTGTCAAATTTTTTAAACCAAAAAAGGAGATGGGTAAAATACGAAAACATTTCTTGTGGGGGTTGCAGTCGCGACTTTTTCTGCCTCACACCATCTGGGTTCCTCGGACCGCCCCTAATCAGCAGTGTAGCAGGCATAACAGGCAATCTCGCACCACTCAGCAATTGTGGAAGTACCTAAGTGTTGCTCGTGGTTGCTGGGCAAAATAAAATTTAATCGATGAGGAAAAAACAACAACAACAAAAGTTTGGACATCTTGATAAAACATGACTTGATTGTTTTCCTTTAAAAACTGTTACACGTTAGGCAAAAGTCGTCGTTATCTTTGCCATGCTTAACGACCCCGTAAAGTCCACAAAAATATCGTCCCATGTTGAGAGGCAGTGCTTTCGAGCTTTTGACTCACTTAGTCACCCCATGCGGGGTTCTGTTTTCTGGAAGGTCACAGAGTGACTTTGTTCGCATTCGCATTTCGAAACTGGACGACTCTATAACCTAAGAAACCTTGGTAAAATGTGCCCTACTAAATGCAGTGATCTGACTCAGGATTTCGATCTGACCGTCTATATCGATCCTATGAAAAAGGCCCTTGAGAAAGGTGTTATGCCGAAACGTCGGGTATTCGATACCATTTGAATCTTGTGTGTACTTACTAAATACGGCGGTCATCCATAGAAACATAATTAGTATAACATACAAGCTGGACTTTCGAGTCGCTTCGCGCGATCGCATTTAGATTCGGCTGATTCGGCTGGGAGAATCAGCTGGCAACTGGCACGATAAGGCCGGGGACGAGCTACCGGGGCGGCCGAGTCGGTGCATCGACGGCAATTCAACTCTCGACCAAAATTCTGCCGTTGAACTGGAATTCATTGATTCAGTGGTGGGGCCAGAGTTTACGCAACATGCTCTGCTTAGCAATAGAGCCCTGGTTCATAAAGCCATCCCAGCAAGAATTCGGACTAAATGTCTTTCTTTTTTTAATTGTATCTGGCTTTTTCTTCTAGAAAACGAGCTTTATGTCTGTGCCATGTTAGATATCCGACATACACGTCAATAATAGGCACAATGCACAACAGATTTTCAAGACTTCATGAATAAAGTACCTACTTACTGCATGCTCTCATCTGCAACTGGAAACGGGGAGAGATGTCACGCCTTCAATCGGTTTGCAAGTGGCCAACGCCAGAACACGTTGCAGAGCGCAATTGGAAATCGTTTTCGTTCTTCTTACATCAGTGGCCATTCATATAGATGATTACGGAAAAAGTCTCCAAGTTTTTATGTCAAAATCCCCCTAGATTTACCAAGAGTCTCCAGATTCCCGTAACTAGGAGGCTGCGTCCCCCTACCTTGCATTTACCCTCAGTTCCCCACAGTGCTTTCCTACAGAGACCTCGGACCACTTATTGCCCTTGAGCCGCAGCGGGAGCAGCGCGGCCGGTGCAGAAGTCTCGCTACACCCTCTTACTAGGAAACCAGACTGGTCAAAATTACGGGCCGATTTTCAAAATTCAACGGAAATTCAATTAACTTACGGTTTCTGAGAAAATAGTAAATGTGCCGTGCGCAGTACTGACCCGCCCAGGAGCTACTTTGAAAAGAAACATGATTGGTGGCCCCCACCGGAACATGTGCTCGTAATTGAAGGAATCTCTGGGGCAGTCAACTGGCTACCATCCACACCACCAAGCGGTCGCTGGTTACCACTCACACCCCAGGCGATCAGTGGTTACCACTCACACCCCAGGTGGCCACTGATTACCACGCACACCCCAGGCGGTCACTAGTTATCACCCTCAATCCAGGCGGTCAGTGGTTGCCACCCTTGCCCCAGGCGGTCACCAGTTACCACCCTCACCCCAGGCGGTCAGTGGTTGCCACCCTCACCCCAGGCGGTCACTAGTTATCACCCTCACCCCAGGCGGTCAGTGGTTGCCACTGATTACCACGCACACCCCAGACGGTCACTAGCTACCACTCACACCCCAGGCGGTCAGTGGTTGCCATTCACCTTTTGGAAGTGCTTTGCCATTCCTTTCTTCCAAAAGTATGCGTGGTAAGCACCCGTAGTTTTCTCACCCCAATCCAGATAGAGCCGCGCAATTCAAAATGAGCGTGCACTGCGCCACTAGACAATTACAACTCTACCAAATATTTACCCGTTGAGTTATACGTCCTCCAGGGCAGGTAAGAAGAAAATGATCCAGAGGAGCCGGATATCGGCAGCTTCAGCCGACGCCTGAATCAATACCGGCAGCTTCGTCCGGTGCGGGCATCAAGTCTGCTTGAGGTCAAACAGATGATTGACACCTAGCCCTCGTGCAGGCGTGAGTGGGTTATGCAACCGATGCCCGTCATCTTATCCGTCGTCCATGCACGAGTCGGTTATGCAACCGATCTCCGTCACCAAGTGTTCTTTAGTTCGCGGATAGTTGTTGCCCACTATACTCCACTTTGACATATTACGTTGCCCTATAAGATAACACTTCGCAGTTTTGCCACAAAGTACCGAAATTGTGGTGTGGCTATGACGCCACAAGTCATTCAGTCAATTCTTCCGGCCATTTGACTGAATTGGCGGGATTTCGTGGCTTAGCAACGGGTGAAGATTGCAAATGTATGCATATTTCGCATGTTTAATATCTTCTTACTGAATCCCTGCGCAATGTGGCTGTTGCTCACGAATCGGTGTACGAGCACATCAAGGCAGTGCGGAGCACGTAATGTCAGTGCACAGGCAGGGGTACTGACAGCCAGGAATTGTCATCCGAGGAGGGGACACATGTCCGAAGGGGTGCCATTTTGCCTTCCGAGGGCTGAAAAATTCGAGAGGGCCTTGGGCCTTGCCGGAGGGTCGCCTTTCCTTCCAAGGAACTCCTCCGGCCGGTGAGGTATCCCCCCTAAGGTTTTCCTGGGATAGTGAAAGAACGGCGCGCGGTAGCGCATCGAAATTTGTTATACCTTTTCCCACATCAATTTGGCATGTTGTGTCAAAATTTTGAGGTCAGGTCATCTAGGGTCAACGAGTTAGTGAAGGTCAAGTGAGGTCACCTCGAAAAAAGTTCAACCAGTCGTCACGCTTTAACGGATAAAGATATTTTAATGAAACTTTCAACATTTGCTTTTCTTTAGGGACACAACAAAACGCACCAGAGGAATTTTATCCCCCGTTTTTTATTACTTATTAGTTTTGCATATTTTCCCATTAGAGTTAAAATCAAAGATTCTGGCTAAGGTAAGCATTTCTTTTATGAGAGCAAGTTTACTTCGAACACTGTTTTTCGGTCCGCTCTACCGATTAGAAAAATAAAAATGAAAGAAAACTTTAAAACTCAAAATTTTGAACTTTCCAAAAAAACAAATTTTGAGTTTTGGGTGGCCAAAAATGGTATGGCCTGGTCAATTTCGTCTTCCTTTTCTGATTCCGAATAATTTTTGGTTTTTCAAATCTCCCCCAGAGCCAAAAACATGATGTAAGTCGTGAAAATCCAGGCCCCCTAGTGACGTCACTTTTGTGGAAAAAAATGTGTGGGTGGTGTCTGGCCCTACTCGTCGAGCGCTTTCCGATGACACCTCTTTCGTTTTCGTGCGACGCTTAGTTTGGAGATTAGAGGGGGGGGGGGGGTTATCCCCCCCCCGCGAGACGGGGTGTGATGATCTGACAAGAGAGACTCAATTATCCCGGGTTAAGCCGGGAGAATTGACGGTACATATAGGGAACATCGTTGCAGTGAGTTCAGGTTAGGTCATACGTCCACGGTACCAGCTGTCCGTGATCTGTGCAGTGCCAAGACTGTGACGGCAGCGTCGGGACCAGGGCTCAAGCTAGGATCTTTTTTAAAGGTGGACCCGATGCACCAAAAATCTCACTTTATGCAGACCGTCTTCGGTGCGCAATCTAGTGCAATTATTTGCATTAGAGAGGACCCGCTCCACTCCCCCCCCATCCTTGGCTGCGCCTCCGGTCGGGGAAAGTGAGCGTCTGCGGCCAGTGCCGTCACCGCCCCCCCCCTCTGTCTACCAGAGGTGGCCAGCTGCTGCTGCCGTACCTCGTCAGTCTCCATCGTTCAACACTCAACGGCCATTTGAGTCTGCCACAGCTGGCTTCCGATCATTAGCCAGCGGATCTGCACCAAATGAGGCTGTCCGCTCTCGCGGCACTGTCCGCTCTCGCGGCACCATCCGCGCGGAAGAAAATGGCAATGTGCAGACGGAGAAGAAGGCAAGGTGTCCTTTGCACTGTGTCGGCTGATTCATTGTTGCACCTTCACTTGACATCGTCATTAATTTCCGTGTCACTCACCAGTCGATTGAACCGCACGTTGCTGGCTGGCATAAAATACAATATTCAGACAGATTTTGGGCCGGTGCCTATCATATGAGCATCACCCATTTGACCTGTGATGAACTGTCAAGTATCAGGTGGGACGTCCTCCTACGCTTCACCTCTTGTCATGTCGGAGTGTTTGTGTATTTTCACTTGTGCCCGATGATTGATAGTAAAATACAATTGGATTCACTTCCTTTTCCTGCCAGAGTTTGAAGTGAACTTCGGAGACATATGATGACCTGGGATTGGTCCTGGGTAGCTTACGTTAAATTAATATTCATTGACGTTATGTGTCACTCTGGCCAGTATTTATGGACGTCCAAATATTTTGCATCTTTAATCTAATAACCGGACTAGGAATATCCAATTCAGAATATCGAAACGAAAAACATGATCTCAGAGCGTTAAGTTGAATGAGGAGGGAGCGTTAAGGGCGACCCGATAATACAATTTCTGGTTTCAATTTTCTTTTCTTTTTTGCCGTGGAGTCCTCGGTTTGAACTGGCCGTGTACACCTAGGGATGTGTGTGGTCGACAGGTCACCTAACCCGACCCGTCCCGGGACGGTGACGATGTGATGACCGTCACCACGGCCCCATGTGTATCCGAGACAAGTATCGACTGGCACGCTGTCAGTACTCCCAGCAGCATTACTTCAGTGTTAACATGGCCAGGAAGCAACCCTGCTGAACTGTATTTCCTAAGAAATATTTACATGAGAAATATCACTTCCTGCATTAAAGTAGCCTGTAGAAGAAGCTCTCCCTGACAGCAGTCATCAGCCTGTGCTGTTCTTCGCTCTTCAAAAATAATGACCCCTCTTGAGCTGTGTGTCTCCTGTCGTGTTAATCACGCCGAGGCGGGACAAAAACGCGTGGCCGTGGTCTACGATATGCAATGATGTTTAGAGGAAAGCTCACATGCATTACAAGCACATCATTGATATGCCGACACATATTTGGTAGTATGAAAGAACATAACTCATCTGTTGTAACTGAAGATATCTTAGACCGACTGCAGCATCTCAAATTATTTCGACTTCAGACTCGATATTTGGATTTCTGTTTGCCGTTTGTATCTCAAAGAGTACCTTCAGGTACATCGCCAACTCTTTGATTTGTATTTTTATTTTGCGACGTATTGCAAATATGTGGAATTTAATGAGTCGCGCCAGTTCAAGATTTCCCATTTAATTTCATGGCGGATTTTATGGCGAAAATGAGTGGACGTTTGCTGACATCCACACGCTGTTCGTTGTTTCCGGATAGAATATGACGTGGTCAGCTTATATTTGTTGTTCGCCTATTTGTATTTTTAGCTTTTTGATTCCATCGGTAGCAGATCAAGTGTTCCCACCACCAGATGATGGCCTCCATCGGTAGCAGTCCAACCGTCCCCACCACCCACCATCGGACGGTGGCTTCCATCTGTCACAGGCCAACTGTCCCCACCACCAGACGACGGTTTCCATCAGGTAGTTGATCTACTGCCCCCAACACCAGACGGTGGCTTCCAGTGGTAGGCCTGCTGTCCCCACCACCAGACGGTGGCTTCCAGTGGTAGGCCTGCTGCCTCCACCACCAGACGGTGGCCTCCAGTGGTAGGCCTGCTGCCTCCACCACCAGACGGTGGCCTGCATCGGTAGCACAGCAGGCGGGCAGGTGACAGCAGCATCCGGAGGTCGCTACCATCAGGCGATCAGTTTATAACGTGGACGTGATTCTGAGACAGAATGGCTCATACACAAGTTTTCTAATATCTTGCACACCGAGACACTGTGATTTATGAGCCGCTTCCAGAAGCCAAACGGTGGGTCTGAGCGGGAATACCGCTTTCAAGAGAATGTTCTTGAGACGGGTCATACGCTGGTTATGCTGTGTTCTAGAACGACCTTTTTATGGTGTATTGCAGGTACATGGTGTGATCTTTGGAGTAAATGAAATTACACCTTGGAAGTTCTGACGCAATACTCGGTGTGGGTCTCTCACTTTATATATATATATATATATATATATATATATATATATATATATATATATATATATATATATATATATATATGTATCTATATATATATATATATATATAGATACATACATACGTACATACATACATACATGCATACATACATCCATACATACATACATCCATACATACATACATACATATATACATACATATATACATACGTACATACATGCCCTGTCACTGCTGCTCTGTCCTGGCTCCCTCATGTATTTACCTTTTCGTCACCCCAAGCTATATCTCATCGTCTACCTCACCCCAAGCCTTGTCATCCATTCTCCATTTCCCTGCCATCTGTCCTACCCGCTGCGTTGTCCTTTCTTCTCTCTTGTCCTGTCCGCACTGGCCTGATCTCTGCTTCCCCCTGTTCTCTTAGTTTCTCCCTGAGGCCCTGACCTCACGTAGGGAACGGGCTGTGGAAGTGGTAGCAAACATGCCAAGTGATATTAACTTTGAACTGAATTAGTATGTTTACGCTTTGAAGTGTCTCTTTGAAAGGTATCATGGTGAGGGGTTACATCAAGAAATCATTCAGGGCACATGATGCACATTGTTAGGCAGATACACACACAGCGGCTGCGCAGGCACGCATGGGAAAGGAGAAATCGTAGCGAAGGAATATACTTTTGGGGGAACCATAGTTCGAATGAAGAATATTTTCACCGCAATAACTCTGTGCTGCTAGCTTAGCTTTGTCGTCAGTCGCATAGTGGATGCGACTAGGTAAATGAGCAAGAGACGACAATATCATCGCAGTCATTGTATAGTAGCAGCATAGGAACTTGCCGTTGAAAAACTTAGTATTAACAATCTACAACTTAGGAAAGTTGTTAAATAACAGGTTACTAAGTAACAACGATACTGTGATAGTGATAGTAATTTCATATCAACGCTAAGTGCTCGTTTTCACAGGAACAACGTTATTATTATGCATTCCTCTTTTTATTATTTTAGGTTCTAGGTAGAGCGGTTCAAAGGCCCCTGTTGCTTTGTCACATGTGACAAAATGTATATATTTTACTTAGCTCATGGTAGTAGGTAAATGTTCAGGAGCTCAGAAGTAATCTATTGCATTAACCGAGCATTTTAGGTAGCCAGCGTGAATGTTCGTGGAACATGACCTGGAGTAATAGTGAGCAACACCATGCTTATACTGTGCTTTTGCTTGATGCTTTTGCCAGGGTGCCGGATAATGGCATCTTGAGAGGCACTGCTGGATCTCTACGACGCGGGTGAGGAGAACATTCTCCGCACCGCTTATCATTCTGACCGCCGCAAGTATGCAGTCTACGAGGGGATGAAGATCATGCATGCCTGGTGTGTACGGTTTTAGCACGGTGTTTGGCAAGTGCAAACCGGCTTATCTATGTCCGGTGGTATCACTAGGTAGCCATTTACGCTATCTACTAAGTTAATCAAAGTCGCCCCATGTTCTTCCGACGGCAACTCCAGGCAACCATTTGCTTCAAGTGACAAAGCAAATTGGCTGGTCCGAGAAAAAACAAACCCAAAAAAAAAAAATTTAAAAAAAAAGAAAGATAAAAAACCCAGTAAGTTACTGGCCACGCTAATACTACAAACGTTGGGAATAGGATAGATGATAAACCCAGTAAGTTACTAGCCACGCTAATACTACAAGCGTTAGGAATAGGATAGATGATAAGCCCAGTAAGTTACTAGCCACGCTAATACTACAAGCGTTAGGAATAGGATAGATGATAAGCCCAGTCAGTTACTGGCCACGGTAATACTACAAGTGTTAGGAATAGGATAGATGATTAGCCCAGTAAGTTAGCAGCCACGCTAATACTATAAATGTTAGGAATAGGACAGATGATAAGCCCAGTAAGTTACTAGCATTCGAGTACCGCCTTGTTAGTTATTGTAGTTTAGGGGCGCATCGACTGCATAGGTCATATAGCGCCCATAACTCATTTAGACATAGAGACAGGTAAACGTCAGTTCAGGCAACAAGTTATAAGTGACGATGTCAGATCTGTCATAGGAAAAACAACTAGTACTAGCCACATATGCAGCAATATGCTAATGACGGGTGTAGATCACGGAAATGTTAATTTCCAAGAGGAATTCGAAAAGTTGTCCCTCCCGAGTGAACAATGTCATAATCATCAACTAATACCTTCCGAAGCGAGACAGAGGAACGTCCAAAGTGACGTCTCCGTTCGTGGGCAAACCGGAGACATGAGACTAAGATGTGTCGCACAGACATTGGTGCAGTGCACCTCGGACACAGCGGCGTCTCGTCACCACACAGAAGATACCGGTGTGTCGCATAGGTATGTCCCACACGCAGGCGACATGGAGACATCTTGTGGCGTCTGTTTCGGTGTGAGGACGAAGCCCACTCACTAATACAGGGCTTCACAGTTTTCAGCTTATTGTTTCCTAAGGAGTCTCAGGTTGCCTGCCACTTCCCGAAAATAAATCCCTTCACGTCCGAGTAAAAGTCCCTAGCGGGACGAGGCAGGGAACGTGTACACGGAGCCCGTGCACCTCGCTTCGCCAGAGCATCAGCGGCCTCGTTCCATAGATTTCCACGTGGCTCGGAATCCAACATAAGACAACCGTTTTCCCAGCGCAGGTCAGAGAGGTAAGCCGACATGAAGTATTTTGTGGAAGTGGGTTCAATGCAGGGCCTCCTCTAAGACATTTTCACTAGGTGGGATTTCTTGCTCATACTTACTCAGTATAATATGGCGTCACTGGCGGATCTAGCCCACATGTTTGGGGAGGCCAACTTTCGGCGCGGACCCAGCCCTACTGCCCACCCCCTCAGTCGCGTAACTAGGGTTTGCGTCATGGAAGAGGGCAAACGGATTTGGAGGGTGTCGCACCTACCACTATTTTTGGTTGAAAGGCACCGGATTTCGACCACAATTTTTCCAAAATGTCGTTCTTATTTTGTTTCACATAAAATCATTAGTGACCAAATTAATTGTCCTGTGGAGGGGGCACAATCTATCACCATCGTTTCTAAGTCACCGGATTTCAACCCTAACTCCCCCACCCTGTTCGATGGTTTTTATTTTGGTATCACTTGAAAAGTCACATCAGTCTGCTGAAGTCACACCTTTTCCGGGGCCCGACGGTTTTTTTTCTCGGTGTTATTGACGCGATTTGTGAGACCGCAGAGTGTATTCCGGGTAAGAATTGATTTTTGTGTGGCAGCTACGACGTTTGGGGTCCCTGCGCTATCATTTGGGCCCCAAGTGTGATCAAGGGCTGCGACGCGACGTTTTTGTGTCCCAATGCGATATTTTGGGGTCCCGGCGTCATTTGTTCAGATCCCTAGTGCGTGGTTTATCGGCTTCGACAAGTTTTGGGGTCCAATAGGTTTTGGGGGCTTTTAGCGCGACTGTTGAGGCCACAGAGTCACTTTTCATGCCCGGATTGTTTTTTTTTCGTTGCCCCGGCTTCATTTGTTTGGGATCCCGATGAGACTTTTGGGCCCCGGTGCGACCTGTCGAGCCACTTGTGTGATTTTCGGGGGCCTAGGCGCGAACTTTTCTGGCCCCTAACGAAATATCCTGGGACCCGACCTGTCTTTTTGGGGTTCTAGTGCAATTTTGAAGGACACCGACGCGACGTCTTGGCTCAGCGTGATTTTCAGGTGCCCAGGCGCGAACTTTTAAGGCCACCAGCATGATTTTCAGGGCCCCCGGTCAAACGTTTGGTGGTCAAGCATTTAGGGGCTCCGGCCCGACCTTTTGGGCAACCAGCGTGACTTCCAGGGGCCCGGGCAGCCTTTTTGGCCTTCCAGCGTTATTTTCATGGCCCCGACAAGACTTCTTGGGCCCCAACGTCATTTCCTGGGGTCACGGCCCAACCTTATGGTGCCCACCACGTGGTTTCAAAGAGCCCGGCTCGACCTTTTGGGAACCACAGCGTGACTTTCAGTGTGGCACGACTTGTCGGGCCGCCAACGATATTTTTGGGGGGCCCGGCCAGACTTTTTGGGCTCTGAGCGTTATTTTGGGGGAGCATGACCGACCTTTTGAGCCCCCGGTGTGATTTTCAGGGGCCCTGCGCGACTTTTGGGGGCCCGGTCCCACATTTTGGAACCCAAAGCGTCATTCCTAGAGGTCACTGAGCCATTTTTTTGGGGGCCCCAATGTGATTTTCAGGGGCCTCAGTGCGATTTTGGGCCCCCTGCGACATTTACAGGGGCTCATGCGCGACTTTTTGGTGTCCTCAATGTGCTTTTCAGGTGCTCCGGTGTGAATTTTGAGGGCTCCAGCGGGATTTCTAGGGGGTCAAGCGCATTTTTTTTTAAACCACGCTGAGGTTCTTTGGGCTCACACAACCTCTCAGCAACTGTTCTCTTTTCCCTGGGAATGGGGGTAGTGTCGTCTGGGGAGGAAAGCCGATCAACATTCCACACCACCTACACCTGGTCTTTTTTACAAAGGCATCTAGCTTGGTCTGTCTCTTCATTTTAGCAACATTAAAGAAAATACCGCCAATGAATATCTAGCTCTCATCACTCATGTCATGCCGCCTGGGTCGCGTCGCCCCGTTCTTCTGTGGTGTGCGTAAATGTCTAGAAGGTCATGTTTTTGTAATACCGCTGTTAATAGACCCGTTAATAGAATTGCTGGCGTTGTAGCACGCATGCATTTTTACAAAACAACAATTCACATTTGAGCCTCCCACGTTGCTTTGATTTCAGTATAAGTGCTGCCAGCCTACTACCCTTTTTTATTCTTGAACAAAATGCACCTTTTTTCAAGGAAAACAATCACTCCCGCTACCGTAACTATACGAAGGCAAATTGTTTGGTTGCTTTCTCCATTGAATCTCCCTTTGACTCGGTGGGATTTTTCACTCCACTAGGTGGGATATTTCACGGCACTAGGTGGGACGCATCCCGCCTAGTTAACATGTTTGGTGGTGGTTGTTATTGGTTTTACGACACTTCGACCGTTTAGTCATGTAGCGTCGCCAATCTCTCACGCCGATTGGTCGCGGGCGGAGAGTAGCGACAGGTGAGACTAGTAGTTAACATGTTTGAGGAGGCCCTGGTTCGATGGGTAAAACGCACTTAGTCATAAGACTACTGAGTGAATCTGTGTAGACTATATGCAGCATGTCATCACATGTTTCAATAAAACTCAGTGCATTGCCTAGGGCAACCAACTCAGATGCACACACAGATGAGTGTGCCGGTAACGAGGACGTCCTGACAGTTGTGCCCATCACAAAGCACACCCAACTCCACACTCTATCTTGGACTCGTCTGTGTGAGTGCCTGTAAGATGACGGTAGGAAGACATCAACTCCAGCGCCCTAAGTCTCAATTCCTCGGGAACCACTTCGCACTTTTTGAGACTGGACAGCGCTATGTCAATATGTGGTGAGGTCAGAGTCCACGGAGGAATTTGCATCGATCCGACGCACATCAAGCCGCGTAATATTATACCGCTGTCCACGAACAGAGCATGAATTCTAGCACAGAAAGGGGCAGAGCTAACAGGCCGTCTTCTTCTAAACAAAGCTAAAGTGCTTCGTGAAAACGCTGAACGGCATGTTGGATGATTTGGGAACTGACGCAACTTACAGGCATAGCGCATGCCTAGCAGCTCCCGGCGCATGGAGAGGCGTGGTTCGTTTGCCTCCACCAACAGACTGGCAATCGGTGATGCTCGAAAGGCACCGGTGATAATACGGAGTGCTGTGTGATGTACTGTGTCCAGTGTTCGTTCTCTGGTCGAAGCTGCGCCGTCGTTTACAAAACATGCATGGTCCAGCCTGAACCGAATCAGGGAGCGATACAGTCGCAGTAGGGCTGGTCTATCGGCACCATGTGATGTTCGTGCAACCACCTTTATGACATTCATGGACTTAAAACACCCATCTCTAAGAATTTTGAAATGATGCCAATATGTTAGTCGGTTGTCGAGTAGAGCGCCGAGAAAATTGACTACCGTCTCCGTGGGAATGTCCGAGACAAATAATCTTATTTTCATATCCGGACAGTTTCGACGCCCGCAAAAATGAATGGCGACCGTCTTAGTTGTCGAGAAGCGAAAGCCGTTCAGCTTCCTCCAGCATTCGAGTCTGACGACAGCGAGCTGCGACTGTTTCTGCATTATTGGTGTTGAAGTGCTGGACGTCCAGATCGTGAAGTCATCGATGAACAATGGACAGTATATTGACGGCGACAGAGCAGAGCCAATATCGTTGATCATAATGACGAACAGGGCCAAACTCAGTACACTGCCTTGGGGATGTCGTTTACATGTTGGAGCCATCGCGAAAGTCGCGCATCAACACGGACTCGAAACCGACAGTTTGTTACAAAGTTTTCGAGAAAGTCAGCTGTGAAATATCGCAGGCCATACTCGCGCAACTTCATAAGAATGTCATGTTGCCATGTGGTGTCGAAAGCGCCCTCTATGTAAAAAACACAGCCCCAACATGACAGTGATGTGCGAAAGCTGCCCGAATTGCGGTGTCAATAGCAACGAGGTGATCAATGGTGCTTCGGCTATTTTCTATAACCACACTGAGCATTTCATTAAATGTTTCTGTACTCCAGATACCAACACAGCCGAACATTCACCATTCGTTCCATCAGCTTGCATATCAATGAAGTTAAAGATATGGGGCGATAATGTAGTGGATCGAGCCCACTCTGCCCCGGTTTCAGAACAGGTATAATGGTAGCTTCGCGCCAGGCCTCAGGAAACTCGCCGTTCTCCCACAGTTAGTTAAAAGTAGTCAGCAAACTATCTCGTGCGCATGGGGAAGATGTTGGAGCATTTGATTATGCATAAAATCTGGACCTTCGTCGACGTTCCTCGGGGCGCGAATTGCTGTGGACAGCTCGGCCGTGGTAAATCGCTCAGTATAGGTAAGCTGTTCTGAGCTGGAATCCACCCTTGTTCTTTTTTTCGCTGCGGTGGCGATGTCGCAGGAAATCCGGGTCAGTGTTGCCCCCTTCGCTGCGTTATGCGAGGGCTTGCTCAATTTCATGGCCAATTCCGAACGGTTCATGATAGTCCCTCCACGTATCTGTAATACCGGCAGGGGACGAGCAGTAGCGCCCGGATATTCTCTTGATGCGAGGCCGGACATCCGTTAGTGCAGTCGGTTATTGGTTTTACGACACGTCGACCGTTGAGTCATGTAGCGTCGCCAATCTCTCACGCCAATTGGTCGCGGGCGAAGAATAGCGACAGGTGAGACTCGAACCCACAACCTTTCGATTGTGAGACGAGCATCTTACCCCTAGACCACTCGTCCCCTCATCCGTTAGTGCAGTGGAACGGTTCAGTTGGCCAACGTATTTCCTCCAGGATGCTCGCTTGGCGTCCCGTACGATGCGTCGTGCATGAGCTCTGGATTTTCTCAACATTGTTAGGTTTGTAATGGTACTGTTTCGGTTAAAAGCCCTAAATGCACGCTTGAGGGCGCGAATAGCCTCGCGGCACTGATCCGTCCACCATGGCACTGGGGTACCCCGAGGTGCTACAGAGGTCTTCGGGATGCATTATGTGGCTGATTCGACGATGACTGAAGTAAAAGCAGACATTGAGGGTGGACGACTGTTAGGGGAAACAGTGAGTTTATTTTCTAGCTTGGCCTCGAACTCACTACAGTTGGCTTTGTTCAGGTGCCACTGCTGGGGCCCAGTACCAAGAACAGTTACAGGTTGGTATGCAAGCCAGATCGGAAAATGGTCGCTTCCCAGCGGATCGTCGGCCACAGACCAATTAAAGCACTGAGCTGTCTGCGGACTACAAAGGCTCAGGTATATTCCCGAAGGTATAACAGATGTATTCCCGAAGGAAGAGTAAGATGGGTTGGCGAACTGTTATGTAAAAGACACAACGACTCGGCATCGACAATACGTTCCAAAAAAAGGTCCACGCGTGTTGGTGGAGTCACATCCCCACACTGTGTGGTGGCAGTTAGAACATCCAAGGAGTGAAGCAGGGGGAGGGGGGGGGGGGGGTTCCAGCATTAGGAGTCTGAGCTGCGCCAAATGGAAGCATCCCCCGGTGGCACGTATAATGAAACAACTGCATTGCGCGGCGGTTGACGTTCACACGTGCAGCAACAGCCTGGAACGATGTCTGTAGCAGCACGTGCTGCGCTGGAACACTGTGGTGGACAGCTAAAATGACGCCACCATGTGCAATTGTGTCAGCAGACAGAACATCCTTCCGAAAGACAGAGTAGCCTTTAATGGTGCATTGGACGCTTGCAGACAGCTTTGGTCCCCTGGAGACATACAACAATAGGGTTGCGACAAGATAAAATGCACGCAAATTCCACTGTAAAAACCATAAAGAGGGCATTTCGCTTGTTGACTAGGGCTGGCTAGGTTAGTAACAGTCAAAGTAAGAGTCAAAGTAAGAACATGTACAAGTATAGAAGATGGATGCAATCGTCAGAAGACTAGCAATGACCATGATGGACAACGTGCACTTTCAAAACTTTATCTCCGTCCTCCCCCCCGAGCGAGGGGATCGCAGATGACTCAGAGGGCGTACAGCCAATCTATTCAAGGGAGTGAGTCCTGGGGCGGAAGCTCGGCGATCCATGGCCTGGCGGAGAGCCAGACGACGGCAGGCCTCGCTTCTAGGGGCCCAGCCTTGGAGGAGGCGAGGGAGGGCCCATCTCGTTGTTAGTTTGGGCTCCCGACGGTCCCTTGACTCGTCTTCGCGGCGATGGGGTGGCCGGCCTTGGTGGAGGAGCCCTGTCAGAAATTTGGCGGGTATTTGCCCGTGCCTTCTCCGTCTGAGCAAACCGCTCCCGCTTCGCATCGCTGGCGCGCCTCTCGGCTTCCCCGGTAGGGAAGGTTGATATCAGGGATTTGGGTGGGGCGATACGTATTTCGGGACGGCGATGCAGATGCGGAAGCAGAGGTTGAGGGTGGGGGTGAGGCCTGGCTCACGGGAAGAGGAGAAGGCTCAGGTAGGGAGGAGGTGGAGAGGATGAATTTGGAAGTGGAGATGGGGCGTGTGGGAGGCGATAGGAGGTTGGAGGGCGGATGGGTAGTGGGAGATGTGGATTTCGAGGTAGGTGATGAGGAAAAGGTGGAGGGGCTCCGATTAGGCGGAAAAGACCGAGGAGGCCTCTTAGACCGCTGGGCCAGAGTCCATTCCCCACCCTCGGGGATTGAACGTGAGGGGGCCTCAGATGGGCGAATGGGGCATACACTCGTACAGGGTGGGACCTCGGTCGCCTCAGCGTCGTGTTGGGTTAGCTGCCCTGGTCTCGCGGGCGAAGCAAGGCGCAATGAGAACGATCGAAGAAGAGTAGTGGGTTGTGCAAACAGGTCAGAAACGTTGTTGGGTTGTGTGTGTTGTGCGTCTACCAGAGTAGTTTTAGTTTGGCGGCCGGCCACATTTGCTGCATAGGTAACCTTGGGATGGATCTTATCATACAAATCTCGAGCCTCTTGAAACGAAACATTTTAGGTAAACTTGACCGAAATGATTTCTTTCTCCTTCCTATATGCAGGGAATGCCCTATCGAATGTGTTATTTGCACTCTGGCCCTCACCACAATTTACGCATCAAAGTTAATTCAGCATTGCACTAATCCGTGGCATGCTCCGATGATCCGCATCTTCCACATGTGTGTAGAAGTTGTGTATGTTGTGCGTCTACCAGAGTAGTTTTAGTTTGGCGGCCGGCCACATTTGCTGCATAGGTAACCTTGGGATGGATCTTATCATACAAATCTCGAGCCTCTTGAAACGAAACATTTTAGGTAAACTTGACCGAAATGATTTCTTTCTCCTTCCTATATGCAGGGAATGCCCTATCGAATGTGTTATTTGCACTCTGGCCCTCACCACAATTTACGCACCAGAGTTAATTCAGCATTGCACTAATCCGTGGCATGCTCCGATGATCCGCATCTTCTACATGCGGGACGGTTACGGCAGAATCCGGTTGTGTGGCCATACTTCTGACATCGGAAACACCGCATGTGATTGGGGATAAACCTCCTGACCTTCACAATGATGTACCCGACACGGACCGATTCAGGTGATTCCATAGAGCTAAAAGTCAAGATTATATTGTGTGTGGGCTGCACCTCCTGGCCTTTCTTCACAGTAATTCTCCTCGCCTGAATAACTCCATCGTCTGACAGACCATCAGTAATTTCAGCGTCATTAACGCCTCTTAAATCGAAACAGTTAATTACTCTCTTCGAGTGGTTTTTCGTTGAGTGCGTTTTCACAGTCATGGGTATAGTCACCATCTTTCTCCCCTGCTGGTCTCTAGCAGAGTCGGGTCACGGGGTTTGTTAAAGTCATATTTTACTTCTTGCTCGCGTACAATCTCAGGCCTAACTTAGCGTGACATCAAACGCATATCACTGATCACAAAGTCCTCTATAAAATGCTTGGGGTTTCGTGAGCATGGGAGGATGAATGTTCGTAACTCAGAGCAGAGGGAGTATGGAGGTGCTGCACGTCATCTAACGCATGGTTGTCTTTCACTCTACATAAATGCTTTGGCTATGTGATATTCGCACTTTACGCACCGATTGCGCACCGAGGAAGCGTTTCTGGGGGGAGCATTCATAACATACAGAGTTCATAACGACCAAAGTTCACAACATCCAAAGTTCATAACGTCCAAAGCTCACAACGTCCAAGGATCATAACGTCCAAAATGCTAAATAAAGTCCAAAATGTCCAAAATGTCTCGGATAGGGTGTGTTCATAACGTCCATAGTTCATAGCCTCCAAGAATCACAACGTCCAAAACTGGCTTCAGAGGGAGCGTTCATAACGTCCAGGGTTCATAACGTCCAGAGTTTATCACGTCCAATAGCGACCAAAAATAGTACCTCAGTTGTCCGCTAGAGGAGCCAGCGAAGCCCTGACGGTGAAATAGTGCGGCTGTGTCTCCATTTTCTGTCAACAGGTGGCAGTGGCAAACGGGGCGTTCCGTTCACTCCTTCTCCTGCTGAAGCCTGCCTTCTCCATCGCACACCCCGGTGCGTCCAATTTTGCATGTGTGTTATCTATCGCTGATAACCCACACCCCCACCGATAAGCGTACCGGGGAAGCGTCTCTAGTCGCCGACCGGCTCGCCGCAAAAAGGCCGCGGACTGGCCGACCGGCCGACCGGCCGGGTCCATGCAGAGGACCGGTCGCGTAGCCATTGTTACCAGGTTGATATGATGAGCAAATTTGAGCAGCCTTTTCCTCAGCCTAACCTCAATATTGTTCACGAAGATTATTAATAGAAGAGTATCTGGAACGGAGCCCTGTGGCACACCAATCCTAATTATTCCATTCAGATTCATATCCATTGCATACTACCTTTTGTTTTCTTCCCCTTAGCAATGTTTCAATCCAGTCAAGAACTTTTCCATATGCCCCGTGCTGCTGATGAATGAAGTAGGAGACTCTGTTTGGAAACCTGCATGTATAGTTCTATGGGATTGAAAAGCGATGAAAACCATGATGACAAATATTTTAACCACTAGGAACTGCATAATTAGATAAACACGGATATTTATTCATATATTTTAGGAACCGATCCGCTAGATGCCGATTGGCTATGTATTTCATGAAGTCATGTCTGCGTTCCGACTGTGACGGCTAGGCATAGCCGGAAATAACGAATGGTTTAATAGGCACGAAACGCGGATATTTATGGCATTGCATTGAGAAAGACTATGTGAGATGATTGCCTGAGTGGCTGTTGGTGAATCCATTGGTGATATTGGACTGATAACTATGGTGGATTCCTGACCTCGAACCAACCGCAATGACACATAACTGTAAACCGGAAGCGGAAGTCTCGGGATCTGCATGTCAATATCGCTGCCAGAGGAATCGAGGATCGGCGGGGAAGGCAGAGGGATCACGACGGAACGTTCTTATCACAACCAACCTGAATTGAAATCACAACTGGAACGAAGAGAGAAATTGTGTTTTGCACCAGTATATCACAATACGTCCATGTGAAATCCAATCTAGCTCTTCTTGAGTGTGCTCTTCAAATCAAACTGAATGAAATTGGCCAAGACCGCCATATGGAATGGGCAATTCCACGACAAATCGACAATTGAAAGGGCCAAAATAACACTCAATTTATATATTTTGATGAAAATATGTGTGTCGGGTTATCTGATGCGCCGAATCCAGCTGTGCCACATTTAGAAATATCAGGTCAACGGTCAAGGAGTTATAGCCTCGGAATTTTTTTAGATGTCACCCAACAAGGGTGTCTTTTTAGGACTATAATTCAATGAAGAACAATTTGAATTGTGCAAAAGTATATATCAGTGAACTCACAATGACCCACTGTATCTTTTGGCTCTTTCAAAATTATCGTTTACTGGATATTTGAAATCGTGACATCGTGACCTTAGGACAGGTGACCTTTTTTTACCAAAAGGGGTACGAGTAATCTAGGGGTAAGTTGCCCGTCTCACAATCGAAAGATTGGGGTTCGAGTCTCATCTGTCGCTGCTCTTCGCCCGCGACCAATCGGCGTGAGAGATTGGCGACGTTACATGACTCAACGGTCGACGTGTCGTAAAACCAACAACCACCACCTTCCGGGACAGCACAATGCGATTTAAAGAAGTGCATAAATAAAGTTCGATAGAATCTTTCGAAGCAAAAAAGTAAAAAAATAGGGTTTTGCTCTTAAAACTCTACATATCCGTTTAAAATTTGGCATGCATGATTACTTTCGCGCTAGTTTATCGTGACCTATATGAATATGTATTTAGAACGGTATATTGCTGAAATACAGTGCTTTTGGCGTTCGAGACACGTGACGGGATGACAATGTTAGTCATCTGATCTTGAATGTTGTGTTGAACAAGTGTTCCAACTCGTGAGATCAAGGGTCAAACAAAATGGCATAAATTTCTCCAAATTGTGGTAGTAGATGATTTCTGAGTTATACCTTACCATGAATTACAAGGAGAGAGAAGCATCCACAATATATCAATCACATTCCGATAACCGAGAAACCATTTGCACCACCATTTATTACATCGTGAAAATAAAAGCATACGAACGTAGTGAAATATCAGGGAGGGCACAAACAAGGGGTGGCACCGTGTTTGGGTGCCCAGTGCTCACTGCTCACTCTCGCTGAACATGCTGCCTGTGAAGCGAGGTAATTTCTGATGGTGTCGGACGCAGTCAAGGTGAAAATATAGCTATTTTATGAGTCTGATCAGATCAGCCGAATGTGTCTCGGCAAGACCGACCGTGTCACGATGCGACAGGTTGATGGAACCAAAAGTAGAGTTCAGAAAAGGTTTGCTTTGGAAAATTTGTGTGAGATATATGATATATACAAGCAAAACTCTGAAAACCCTCGCACCGGCTTCTTAACCTTTGATGCCCTTCATCCGAAGCATTGCGTCCTGACAGGCACTGGCAGTGGAACGCACTCGGTGTGCGTGTGCACTTATCATCAAAACCCAAAACTGCTCATATCCGCTCTCGGCCTTCCCGGTCTCAAATACCGTAACCCCCTCGATCACGCTGTGTTTCGCATGTGTGTGTATGTGACACCTTGAAAACCGTGATTGCATGATGCACAACTGAGGACTGCCCTGGTGAAGACGGGGTAATGAACATTCTAGGGACTCGCGAACAAATCAGGAGAAGAGAGTGAAGGTAATTTAGCCCCAGATGATGACTTGGATAATTATATTAGGTACAAACAGTGGATGAGCACGCATCGCTGTACACTCGCAGAAATAGTTGAGACCAAAGAGGGAAGATGCGATATTTCAGCCCGCAAACCGGGCAGCTGATCAAACATCACTTTGTGGCTGACAAACAAGGCCAGCACTTCACCTACGCAAAGGCTGTTGCCAAGGAGGGTGAAGTGATTGCCTAGTACGATTTCGCCGATATATAATATTTGGTGTTGTCGAGTTGTTGTGGAATGGGCCTAAGGAGAAAATTCGGAGAATTTGATATCCACTGCATATGGCTGCAGATCCGGGGTGGGTTGTGATGATTCAGACCCCCTGGTTCGTGACTGCTAATGCTAATTTCTCATTTACACTTACCAATCTGAAAATTTTCTGACCAGAACACCTTTAGTACTTATGCACTGTATGAGCAAGCACTTATGATTGAAAGTGTGAGCACGAGACTTGTGCAATATCAACAGCAATAACACAAGAAATCGTACACACATATTTCGCCACTATCGCAAGCCATTCCCACTTGCAACACCAAAACCAGTGCTGTTGAGAAAGAGCGGGCAATGTTATGAGAAACTAGCCCCTTCACCTATAATGGATGGTATGTTTCAGTAGTTTTCTGTACAAGGATGGACATGGTAAGATTTACAGATATGTGATAATTAACTTGGTCTACTGCGCTATTCCATTTCATTCCTGGGGAACCCATGCATCGCATATACAGTGCGCAAAATTCATTGCAGCCCAAAACACCCATCTTCGAGTGTGCACTAATGTCAATGTTTCCCATATTTCACCCGTGCTAACGAAAGCATATACTTTGGCTTGTCTTACCCTGATTCCTTATGATGCTGATTCAGTCCCACTCCCTTCTTCATGCTCTTCAAACTCAATTGCTATTAGGAGTAGCTCCACGAAACCTGGTGGCTGTTCACAACTTTCATGTACATTTGGCGTCATAATGTCAACTTTTTGTCTCGACATGGCTGAATCTACAGCAGGCCCATTCACAACAAATCGACAAGAGTATAATACCCAATATTTTATATTTTGATTAAAATAATTGTGTTGGGTTATCTGATGCACTGAATCCAGCGATGCCGTTTTTAGAAAGATCAGGTCAATGGTCAAGGAGCTATAGCCTCTGGCATTTCTGAGATGCCACCTAACAATGGTGTATTTTGAGGTCCTTAACACAATGAAGAACAAACCGAATTATGCAAAAGCTTATATCGGTGAACTCACAACATTCCACTGCATACTTTGGTTTTGCTGAATTTTCGCTTACGGGTTCTTTGAAATCGTGACATCGTGACTTAAATGACCTAATTTAACCTTCGGGACAGTCACATTGCGATTTTAAAAAGTGCAGAAATAAAGTTCGATATTTTATCTGTCGGAGTAAAACATAAAAATAGTGTTTTGTCCCTAAAACTCTACATATCCGTTCTAAATTAGACATGCATGGTTGTTTTTGTGCTAGTTTGTCGTGGCCTGTTGTGATGTGTTTAGAACGGCATGTTAGTGAAGTACAAGCCTTTTGACGTTCGAGGCACGTGAGGTGAGATCGCGTGAGAATGATAATGTTAGTCATCTGATAGTGTTATGTTGCACAAGTGTTCTAACTCGTTGTGAGGTCAAGGGCTAGACAGAAATGGCAGAAATGCCTACGAATTGTAGTAGGTGGCCCATTCCACGACAAATTGACAAGTGAAGGGGCCAAAATAACAGCCCACACTTCATATTCCAAGGAAAATACTCATATAGAGTAAGTGTGTCACTATAATCCGGCTGCTATGCAATTTTGAGAAAGATCCGAGCAACGGTTAAAGAGTTATAGCCTCGGACATATTTGCGTGGTCACCGAACTCTTTGGAGGCTTGGGACTCAATGAAGAGTAGCACGAATTGCACAAAGCTACACTGTGCTGTATTTGGTACAATGTTCCGCCTTCCAGGCTTTACAAGCGAGCAATCCGCACACACGCCTCGATGGCGGACCGCCGGGGTCCACGGATGTAGCGGGAGAAAGCTCCGCTGGACCAGCGCCCCGCTGTGCGGATAGTGTCGTCGTTGATCCCGGCCGCGGCCGCGGCAGTAGCGTACCAGATCCGCAGACTATGCGATGTGAAAACCGTGCCAGGCGGGGCCTGCAGGTGGCGGGCAAGGAGACTGTTGAGCCACGCCGGGGGACAGGCGCGGCCGTCGCCGCGTGTGAAGGCCGCTAACGTGTCCGGGCCCGGTGCCCGGGTCAGGAGATACTTCCGGAACGCGGTCACGGGGCACAAGGGGCCGCCGATCTCCGGCAACGTGACGGATGCACCCCTGAAGGTTTGATCCGTTTTCGCGGCAGGGATGGTCAGCACTAGGCACCGGGGCCCCAGCTGCAGGCGTCGGCGCTGACAGGACCGACGGAGGTCGAGCGCAGATGCGCGGGGGCTAAGATACTCGGACGCACGGAGCGCACCGAAAAATCCGATTGTGACGGCGCTCCACGATGCGGCGCGGTCCACTTGGTGGTCCCCGGAGCGGCTCAAGGCCGATTTGAGGAGCCGCAAGTCTGCCGGGGATAGCGGAGCTCGGGTCGGACGGCGGGCCGGGGGAGTCGGGCTGTGGCGCGGAGGGCGAGGACTAGTCGTGGCGTTCGACCGATCTGGGGGAGCCCCTGGTGAGGTGACTGTGGCGTATGGCGGCCAGGTGAGAAGAGACGGAGATGGCGGTCAGTCGTTGGAGGCTAAGGTACGCCACAAATCGCAGAAGGACCCGCTCGGTGGCCGGGAAAGGGGAGCAGCAGAATGTGCGATACCTCGTGACCATGGTGCGGTAGGAGCGCCGTATTGCCGTCGAAATCCCGGCACGTAGCAGGGATGCGAGGTGGCGGTCCATAGTCGGCATCCCGAAGCTACCGTGCACTCCTCCGACGGGTCCGCTAGGAACTACAGCAGGTCGCTGAGCACGGCCTGGGGGGTCGCGTTGGCGTCCGGACGGGCCCGCCGGAACTCCGGTATCTGGAAGCGTGACAGGGCGTCCGCCGCGTAATTATCGCGGCCGGGCAGATGGACCACACGGACGTGGAAGTGGTTGGCCGCGGCAACAAAGAGCGACTGGCGGAGGAGAGACATGAGCCATGGGTCCCGGGACCACCCACGCTCCGATGCGCGGAGCGTGGGTTAACTGCGTGCGATAACTCCGACCACGCCGGAGTTATCGCAGTGAAACGTGACCCGGCGCCCGGCCCACGACGGGCCCCAGATGAGGCACGCTGCCAGAATCGGGACCATTTCAAGCCAGGACATGCCCGGTGCGAGAAGAGTTACGCGGGGCGGCCAACGCGCGTAGAACCACCCCGTGCCGCACGTGCCACCGAAACCCGCTCTCGATGCGTCCGTGGCGAGGCTGAGGTCTGACGGGGGTGTCCAGTGTGGGTGCAGCAGCGGGGCATGTCCGTTCCATCGGGGCAGGACCGCCAGCCACCAGTCCAGGTCAAGTTTCACTGTTCGTGTGAGGGTGACCCAGTGGTGCAAACTGTGTGCGGAGTGGGCTGCGTCGAGCATGCGCCGGAAGAAGCTTCGACCGGCCGGGATACATTTGGTGGCGTGTACTAGTTTTCCGACCAGGCTCAGCATGTCGCGCTTACGCACGGTTCGAGCCCGGCGGACGGCGCGGAGGTGCTCTAGCAGGGCTTGGAGCTTATTCGGCGGGAGGGAGATGGTAAGTGTGTACGTGTTGAGGATGCAGCCGAGGAGCGTGATTTCTATGCCGGGCGAGTGACACTTCTCCTCGGACACCGGTATACCGCAAGCATGGCAGATCTCCAACATGGTGGTGAAAGCCCTAGGGCAGGCGGGTGATGACGACGCGGAAAAGAAAAAGAAATCGTCGAGATACTGATAGGTGTGGGGGCACAGGCGTGGTGACGGACCGCTGCTGCCACGACCTTAGCGAGGTCATCGAACAGTGCGCAGGCGGATCGTAGACCGAATGGGAGCCGCACGTCAAAGTAGAAAGAATCCTGCCAGCGGAAGCCGAGCAGCCACCACTGAGAAGGCCGGACGGGAAGCAAGCGGAAGGCATGCTTGAGGTCGACTTTGGCCATTAGCGCCGCGCGGGGGCCGACCTCGAACAGGGTCGCAATGGCATCGTCCATCGCCGTATACTGCAGCGTGAACGAGTCCTTGTCGATGTAGTCGTTCACACTGCTACCGACGGGCTGCGACAGGTCAAAATGATGCGGAGAGCCCCGTCGGGCTTGGGGCGGGCCCCAAGGGGATTGACGCGGAAGGGAGAGCACCGTGGCAGAGCGAAGGGGCCCGCAGTGTGGCCCCGGGCGAGTTCGGCAGCAAGGGCACGAGACAGAGCCCCTGGGTCGTGAAGCGCCGACTGGTTGTTGGGGCGTGCGGAGCTGACGAGAGGGCCCGTGTACCCTATGTCTAATGTCCGCGCCCACGCGGAGGCGCGAGCAGACCGTATCCAACGCTACCGGGTTGACCGCGGGAGTTGCGATTGCCGCGAGGGCTCCTGGGTCAACTGGCGAACTTAAGTAAGCGACAGAGAGCTCGGCTAGCGACGCGGGAACGGGGACTCGCGGTAACGTGGCTGGCACAGATGAGCTAGTCGTGCTGGGGAAGCTCACCAGCTGGGGTACGGGCGGTGGTCGCTGTAAGCGTGCGGCGGGAAAGGCCGGGGAGGCTGACCTTGGTGGTGGGCGGCGGGGTGCCCCTCGCCGCACCGGGAGCACGCGTGTCTGCGCCGGCAAGACTCTGGCCTGGTGCACCGTCCCAAGTTGTATCGAATACAAATCTCGGTATCCGGCCCCCGCTGAGAAGTTTGGGTACGGCGCGTTAGTTGCTTGGAGAGCGAGCTAGCCTGGTCGAGGGGGGAGATTGGTGGCCGCCAGGGGCTGGGCGGCCGCCAAGGGCTGAGAGGCGCGCACGGCGTCGGTCAGGGAGGCGTCATCGTGGTAATCGTACGGGTACTGCGCCATGTGGGTGCGTGCGCGGATATCGATGTTCTTTAGCTGGGCGGTGCCTAGCCCGTCCGCCCGACCCTGCAGCCAGTGCAGGTACGTAAGCCATTGCACGGCGAGGGAGGGGAAAAATATACACGATAGGCGGCGATCGCCGTCACGCCGCCGCGCACGTAGTTGGCCACGCAGGTGGGCGGGGCCCGAGCGCGGTCGGTCGTGTTGGTCCTGTAGAGGTGCAGCTGGAAGTACAGGACGTCGTCCACGGCGACGACGTGGTCTCGCCGTTTCAGCTCGTCCAGAAGGGGGCGCCCTACGGTGGGGAGCTTGAGGGACCTCAGCGGATCCGGGCGGCCGGAGGTGAGTGGGACCAGGCTGAGGCCATCGACCTCGCTGGCTCCAGATGGGCCCGGGAGGGGCGATTGCCGCACGTTGGAGGCGACGTCCGAGAAGTCCCGGGGTTCGTCGGAGACCGTGCTGGAGCAGCTACTACTTGTGGACGCATGTAGAGTGGATGACCCAGCGATAGAGCGCCGCCGTGTAGCGACGGACCGTCCACGTCGGTGCACGGCAGGAGCCACGGGCAGGGAGGGTGGGCCGGCGTCAGTTTGGCCAGCCCTAGACTGGGAGGCAGACTGGCGCCGTCGTGCCGTGGGCGGCGCGGTCGGTGACGCGCGGGGCCGTGTGGTGCGGATGATGGTGGCGGCTTTGGCTAGGGACCCTGTCGGCAGGGAACATGTGTCAACTACTGGCGGTCGGTGTGGCATGGCCGCGGCCATACTTGATCTGGTCAGTGGGACCTTACGAATGGCGTCGGCGGACGTACATGAACTGGTCAGCGGGACCTGAGCCGTGGTGTCAGCGGACAGCCAGGCCGGTGCAAGATGTGGTCGGCGGAACCTGAGCCGTGGTACCAGCGAACATCCAGGCCCCGGGGCGGGAACTGGTCGGTAGGACCTTCGCAGGGACGTCTCCCAGCAGGGCGGACCAGAGTAGATGTCAGTGGCACCAATGTGCTTGTCACTTAACTGTAACGACCATCCATGGGCTAGGCCAGATCCATTCGTGGGTTAGTTACCCCGATAGTTGCAGTTACCGGCGCGTAGGTTCTAGAGCGATGGGGGACGGCGGCTTACGTGGCGCGTGCGTGTGGGGGCGCCGGGAGGCGAAGCTCATACCTTTCGACTTGGTGGTGCCGGTTGGCGTTCTCTTGGGGCCCATGGCAGGTCACTAGGTGCGAAGGCGGGAGCTAGGTGGTCACTGCACGCGGGAAACCACTATCGTTCCTGCTCTGGCCGGATGTCCCTGCCTGAAGGCGCTCGGCGGCAGTGGCAAGGGACGTTGCCAGATATCAAAACACAATTTAGCAGACGACTCCGCGCCTAGCCCGCCGGGGGCGGCACCTACCGGCACCGAGGATAGATAGTAGTTCGATGCCGCTAGTGGTGGCAGGAACAGCCCGCCGCGTTGCTCGCCGCGCCCAGGGGGCGGGCTGAGCGGCCACCACATGGCGGCTCGTAACAATGCTAATAACCATTGCCCTCACGGGAATATAATATATCGCTGAACTCGTCATGATCCACTGTATCTTGTGTCAGTTTCGAAATTTATGTTCACGCGATTTTTTAAACCGTGAACTTGTGACCTAAGATAACGTGGCCTAGTTTGACCTTCGAGAGTGTCACAATGCTATTCTGGAAATGCAGAAGCGACGAAGGGTGATTTGTGACATCCTAGATCGTCACTTGTAGGAAGAACAGAAACATCAATTTTTCACCTGATACAATATATTTCTGCACCAATGCCAGCATATCAAAAATGTACGATCATGTTTCACCGACAACACTGAATGGATTATAACTCCGCCAACCACTGTAATATCAACTTTCTGGTGTTTCAAACCCCACATCCTAGAACCGAAAAGATGAACGTCATTGACTGAGTAAGTGTATTCGTCGTGAGCTGTTTGAGACAAAATTTTGTGCGGACGCATTCATTGACACATGTTGAGTTTGAAATGAATCGAATTGGAACGTGAGCTGTCTACATCAGCGTAATAAAATTGAAGTAGCATAATTACACAATGCGATGCAATACAATTAGATGTTGCAGTACAGTATTATAATGTAATGCAATGTAATGATCTACAGATCTGCAGATAATCCCATACCTTGTCAGAATCCTAATGCAGACTGATGATATGTCACTGCGATAAGAACAATAAAAATATGTATCAGAGCGCACACTAACTCGTCTCATTTCACCAGCTACCATTAACACACGCGCCGCATCGGGTAGACAGTTAATTAACTATTTCGGTTATGTGGGTCACTGGTGCGAACTTGTGGTACACCTGTGTTCCTTTCGCCGTGACGGCTTTCGAGAAGCGCTCGATGAGGTGGGTTGTGGCGTTCATTGCCTCCTGCTTTGATACAACTATGCACTTGATGCCGTTGACAAGTTTGTGCGACAGATATTCAAACATGTCCTCCTTCCTCAGTACCTCGTTGCTAAGCGGGCGCTTGAGGCTCTCTTGAGCGCCGACACGCTTGGCTGTGTCCCCAATACCGTCGTAAACGCTCTTGCCATGAGATGCGACAAAAAATGCCACTCACAGGGTACCCCAAAATCTGTCTGACGGTAACACATATTGATGCAGTTATGCTGATTCGTATACTGTGCAGCACTGCCGTATCTGAAATAAATATCCTTGGAGATCAGGTACTGCGGTCCGAATTTCTGGGATAAGCCATTGCAGGAACGCATGCACCATATCGATGTTGTGCCTTGTGCCGTCAGAGATACAGCAGTAGCTCTGATGGCACAGTACCTCGTCCTCACGCCAGTACACTACAAACTGGTGACCCGTACACAGGGACGAATCCCAGTAGAAGCCTTGAGCTACATCCTGCACCACAATTGAATAATTTTCAGCGAAATCGCACTGGACAATCGCTTCACCCTCCTTGCCAGTAGCCTTTGCGTAGGTGAAGTACTGACCTTGTTTTTTAGCCACACAGTGGTGTCTGGTCAGCTTAACGGCTTGCTGGCTCAAATATCTCATGATTTCCTCTTTGGTCTACACTATTTCTACGAGTGCACATTGATGCATGCTCATCCACTGTCTGTACCTAATCTCAATATCCATGTCATCATCTGGTGCTGAATCACTTTCACTCTCTTCTCCTGAATTTTCCGTGAGGATAATCCTTAGAAAGTTCATCTTCTTCACCAGGGCAGTCCTCACAGTTGTGCATCATACAATCACGGTTTTCCTTGCCACATACGGGGTGATTGAGGAGGTCACGGCCTTTGAGACCGGGAAGGCCGAGAGCGGATATGAACAGTTTCTGATATTTCACTACATTCGCAGATATTTTAACTTTCGAGATGCAATAAATGGTTGAGAGAAAGGTTTCTCGGTGATCATAATGTGGTTGCTGTGTTATGGATGCTTCTCTCTCCTTGTAATCCATCGCAAGGTAGGACTTATACATCGTCTACTACCACAATTTGTATAAATTTTGTCATATCTGTTCTGTTTGTTCACGTGTTCGAATACTTCTGCAACACAACATTCAGGCACAGATTACCAACGTTTTCATCCCAGCACGTGCCTTGATCGTGAACTGGCTTATATTTCAGTGATGTACCGTTTTAGAGACATCTTAAAACAGGAAATGGTACACTAGAGCAAACATATCCATACATGCCTATTTTCGAGCGGATATGTGGAGTTTTAGGGGCAAAACCCTGTTTTTGTATTACTTACTTCGAAAGATAAAATATCGAACTTCAGCTTTGCACTTTTTTAAGATAGCATTGTGATTGTTCCGAAAGTTAAAGTAGGTCATGTGTCCTTAGGTCACGATGTCACGTTTCAAATAGCCCGTAAAGGAAAATTCAGAAAGAGCCAAAAGATGCAGTGGATTATTGTGAGTTCATCTATACATACGTTTGCGTAATTCGGATCGTTCTTTATTGAGTTAAACACCTCAAAAGACACCCTTGTTAGGTGACCTATCACATTAACAAAAAATGTAATCCGAATTCTTGCTGGGGTGGCTTTATGAACCAGGGTTCTATTGCTAAGCAGAGCTTCTTGCGTGAACCCGGGCCCCACCACCCGATCCATGAACTCCAGTTCAACGGCAGAATTTAGACCGAAAGTTTAGCGTGCCGTCAATGCACAGACACGGCAGCCCGGTACCTCGTCCCCGACCTTATCGGGCCAGCTGCCAACTGACCCTCCCAGCCGGGGTCTAAATGCGAGCGCGTGAAGCGACTCGGACCCTGCGTTGCCAGAGCAGGGGAGACCAGTGCAGGCCAGCGCTCTAACCAACTGAGCTACCGGGGGGGCAAATTCCTCAGTCTGTAACTCCTTGACCATTGACATGTTCCTTTTAGGAATGGCACAGCTGGATTCGGTGCATCAGATAACCCCACACAATTATTTTCAACAAAATATAAATTATTGGGTGTATTTTGGCCCTTTCACTTGTCGATTTGTCGTTGAATGGGCTAGCAGGTTTCTTGAAGAGACCTCGCAATATTTTTTTTTTGCACTTCACGGGCAGGGCAGGAGCGGTTCCAGAACAAACAAATAAGGGATGTCATGTTCTTAAAATGAGCATAAAAGTACCTCACATAACCGTCAAGCCGTTGTTGCATGGAACGCATTTCATGCAATCGGCATTTTTCCGCTAAATGGCGGAAATACGACATAACGACGAGGGGTCGACATAGATGCACGGCTGTTCCTTGCAAATACGATCAGATAAAAGGCATCGTTTGCACCATATGCGTCCCACCCTGCAGCCTGGATCCGCGCTTTGCAATAATGCTCCACTAGAATGAACAAGAACCATTTCAAGCAGTTTCCAGTCGTATATTAACCATATCCTGCCGAAATGTGTCCAGTTTTACTTTCCCTATTTGGACGTAACTCCTGTATTTTCATGTTCCTTGCAACGCACATAACAATTTATGTGTATATTATCCTGAGCCGTGAGGTTATCTATTGTGAATAACGCGAGGAAAATAGGAATGCGCGATAAATGGATTTCCTAGCTTTTATGCCTGAATAATATATCCCTCGATTCGAATGCAAGGCATCGCCCATTCCATTTTGCTGTGTGTTCACTAAACTGAACACACATGCATTCAAACTTATGCCCCACCGCTTATTGCGATTTCCGGCCCGGCGCGTCGGTGAACCGCACCCCTCATGGTCAAAGTCCAGTGTTCTGGCATTGGGGGACCGTCCAGATAGCTGATAACTGATAAGCAGCGACGTCCCGATACATTCCCCAGCGTCCCACGGCAGTCTTTACCCCCGCTCCCCAGAGTAAGGTGGCGCCGGTCCGACTGGAAAAGACCCTCCCCCACCCCTTTGAAACGAATTTTCCAGCCAAAGGCGCTCTGTTCGGAGGAAAAGGTGCCCCCTCAGTATTCTCATGCGCAGCCCATGCACCCGCTCAACGAATTTTCCCACCGAATGCGACCCTCTGAGGAAATGTATTCGACCCCTGGAGGAACTGGAGAATATTTCAGAATCCACACCTGAAGAAACCACCAGATCACATGTGGCAGCACATTTGCGAGGTACCATGCGACAATAACTGCACACTCCTGCCACCTGTTGACAGCAAGTGGATGCGCAGCCGCACGATTTCACCACCAGGGTTCCGCTGGCTCCTCTAGCGGACAACTGAGGAACTATTTTTGGACGTTATGAATCCTGGACGTTATGAACGCTCCCTCTGAAGCCAGTTTTGGAAGTTGTGCTCCTTGGACGTTATGAACTCTGGACGTTATGAATGCACCCATCCGAGACATTTTTGACTTTTTAAAACTTTATTTCGCATTTTGGACGTTATGATCCTTAAACGTTGTGAGCTTTGGACGTTATGAACTCTGGACGTTATGAACTCTGGATGTTATGATGTAGCCCCTTCGCACATAATGGCCGATGGGGTTAGTGGACTCAAACGGGGGCCTAAACCTAAATTGCATTGCTTATCTACACCGGAAGCTGCTGGACGGCGCCTATCGTTTCAGGTGACGCCGGCAACCCACAACACATGAAACATCACATCCTTCCGCGGCAAGTCGGCAGTGGGTAGGTTACAGAGCGGCGTTATTAATTACATAATTTCCTAATGATGGTGGCCAAACGGTATATTTATATCAAACTACGTTACATCGGCGGCGCCTGCCGACCGACCTGTCTGACGTGGCGGTGTCTGATTAATTGACACGCCGGCGGTGAGTACGAATTAGAATCTCGGTGCATCAGTAATACATTATTCATGAAATAAGGTGGAATATACCACTTACTGAACAGCGAATTGACGTCTTTCCCGACGAAGTATCGACATCATGCTTCTTGGTGCGTGCTTGTGAAGCCATCATGCCTTGTTCCTAACAGTATCCCGTGTATAAGTATCATGCTTATGCTCACCATAACGTATCCGGGTGTGTGATAACGAACATACCGTAGCGCAGTGTGATAACTCAAGGAAGAAACTGGCCAGAAATGCATTTCTCGACTATTTTTATGCCATATTTGCGGCACCATAGCATCAGCAAATGCTTGAAGCACAGTTTTTATTCACATTTTCACAAGATTTGATATAGTAGCAAGTCCATGATCATGGACCAAATTACGTGTGGAAAAAAGCGATGCAGATGTGCGCAAATGTTGTCGGAGTTTGACGACTGATAAAGGTAAGACGCATTCTAAAACCTGGGCAAGTGAGATATGAAATGATAGATGAGAACATTCTCAATGCATTAAACAATTAAAAAATGTATAGAACGATTAACAATGTACTATTGTTTTATCAAACAATAAGTCATTACAATAGTCGTTTAACTTTTGAATACCTTCATGTTCGAATAAGGTTTAAAAAAACGCACAACAGCGCACAACCAGAGACCAATGAAATCAGCGATCTTTTCACTATATGCACCGTAAGTTTCAGCTGCACCCAGCTGCTCCAACACCGGGAGTGATCAATTGTATCCCGGCAAGCTGCGGTGCGATGCGGTGGCCAGCCCGGGCGGCACGGGGAAGCCCGAGCCGGACGCCGCAACGCGCCGGCTGACGGGGTGTTTTAACCGGGTAACCTGATCCAGCGGTCGCTATGCCCAAAACTCCCCTAACTGACGGGACTGAGTGGAGATAGGCCAGGTACAGCGCTTCCCATGATAGGGAAGCTGTCCTTGCCTGTAAGGGTCGGGTCAGTGTGGTTGGATTTTGCGGACAGTGAACATGGAGGTGCGAGTCAGCAGAGGAATTAGTGAACTTGGCAACCATTACAAAAGCGTTTAGGCGTGGAAACCGTTATGCATGGGATTAATTACAGTTTGCAGTTGGTTATGGAGAACATTCCTCGGGTCTAACTCCAGAGCGAGTCGTCGATTGTGGACGTGAAAAAGGCGACCGACTTGGTCGCCAAGAGCGTAAAAGGAAAATGGGTCAAGTGCAAGCGAGCCCAGGATAAATTCAGAAGTCAGTTTGCGACTTATCTTTCGGGAGACGAGATGTGATCCGTGTCCTGAAGCGTGGTGACCACGTCGTGAGTGATGATGAAGCAAAAACCCGCCTTGATGACGAGGCCGTGGAGGGAGCGTGAGGATGACTAGCCAGAATCTACGATCAGCAGAGGCATCCCGGAAAGAACGAGACAGTGTTGAATCTGATATACGTCTACTGAGGCCGACCTACATCACCGCAACGGACGGTACCAGTCTTAGAGCGGCGTACAATCTTCAACTCACCATGATTGACGTCAAGGTTGCGAACGCTCTGACCAACACCGGCAGCAGCATGACATGCACCATCTGTGGGTGCACACCTCGTCAGATGAATGACTCGTCTGCTGCCGTGGCTCGACCGGTCCGCGAGGGTACATGCCAGCTCGGTGTCTCAACTATGCATGCCTGAATTCGATGCTTTGAGTGCCTTCTCCACATTTCTTACCGCCTGGAGGTCAAAGTGTGGGTGGTGTCTGGGGAAGAAAACAAGAAGCGTGTGGAAGAAAGGAAGAAGAAATTATAGCAGCAGTTCCGCGAGAGACTGGGTCTTGTCGTGGATCAGCCAGGTGTGGGTGGTTCGGGTACGTCTAACGACGTGAACACGGCTCCATGCGCCTTCAGAGACCAAGATTATATCTGTGTGTCATATCTTAGGGATATATTTTGGCATAATTTCAGCCCCTTAAGACAAGGAGATCTTGGATCTGTTCTACGTAGCAATTATTAGGTCACATTTACAGTGCATAATGAGGGGATGCATGCATCTTAGAATATCCGCCACTTGAAACGAAATGCTACAACTACATCATGTGGCACCCGGCTGAAGTGCATCTTAGGGATTGCAGTGCAAAATGAGGGGAGCAGAATGCTCCCTTCCCTCTAACAGGTATGACCTCTGACATTCCTGGGTTGAGCAATCTTTGAGACAATAGAACTTCTCCATATGTTCCAAATTTTAAGTTATTTTGATTAAGACCAAAATAACCCCTGTAACTAGCATACTTTGTCCGCAATGATTTCTGGCCAGTTTTCCCTCGAGTTATCACAGTGTGCGTCGTGTAATTTCAGGTAAAGGGATTACCTATGATGTGCTATGATACATAGGCGTAGGAACGTCTCAAAAAGTGGGTGGACCAGGGTCAACAGCAGAGGCGCCCCCAGGAATTTCGCAAAGTCCCATGGTTGAGCACTTTTGGATAGAGAACCCGATAATTTTAATAGTGAGCGCACAACTTTCACCGCTAGGGGAGGTGGGGGTGGGGGGTAGGCCCCTGGACACCCCTATGGCTACCAGCAACATGTGGTACTGAAAAAAACTATCATCACAGCATAATTGTTTTCAAATTCACACTTCTCGCTGAACATGTAACTCTTCAGGGGTCCAGACGCGAAACTTTGAGGACCCCAACGTGATTCTTAGGGGCCCAGACCGTCTTGTTGTGGCCCCATCGTGATTTTCAAGGACCACGGCACGACTTTCTTGTGCTCCCAGTGTGATTTTGAGCGACCCCGGTCCGACGTTTTGGGAAACCAGCGCGATTATCAGGGGCCCCGGCCCAACCTTTTGGGACCCAGCGTGATTCTGAGGGCCCGGCCAGTCTTTTTGGGGCCCAGCGTCACTTTCGGGGGACCCAACGATACTTTTTGGCTCCCAGCGTGATTTCCAGGGGCCCGGCCCGGCCTTCACGTGATTTTATGGGGCCCTGGTGTGACTTATCGGGGTCCCGGTACTACGTTTTGGGGCCCCATCGGTATTTTCAGTGGCTCCGTTCCACATTTTGAAGCCCCCGGTGTCATTTTAGGGTCCCATAAGGATTGTTGAAGCCCAACGTGGTGTTTGAAGCCCAATGATTCAATGTGATTATCAGGGGCATTGTGGTGGGATTTGTGTGGGCCCCTAGCGCGATTTTCGGGTTCCCCTGTTTTTTGGTGGCTTTTCGGGGGCCCGATATGATTTGTATGGGCCACGGAACGATTGTTGGGAACACCAGCAGGTTTTTTTAGGGAGCCTGGCGCTATTTTTCCGAACCCCGGCGCGATTATTGGGGGCCGACAACCTCTCAGGGGGAGGTTCGAAGGGGGGTTCAATGCCCCCCTTCGGTACGCCACTGCGCATGCCCCAATGATTTTATAGCTTAACATTGACGTTTATTGAGTACATAGCACAAAATCGACTTTCCTATGCCTATATAACTGCTTGCACAACAAATAGTGTTCAGAAATATACACCCTGCAATTGGCATAAATTCATCCCATTATCTTCGCGGTTCTTAAATCTCAGCCTGCACGTACACATTACCGGATGATGAAAAGCCTCGATAGTAGTCTCCGTTGTAATTCGGCGTTTTTGTACTTTTACTCCAAATGTCTTCATTGAATACATTCTGGGATCAGGGTCTTTGCTAAGCAGAGATTGCTACATATACCACGAGCCCACCACCGGATCAAACTATTTCTGTTCAACGACATAATTTGAATTCAATGTTTAACGTACTGTCAATGCCACTACGCAGTTACCCAGCTGAAGATCCATTCGGGTCAGTTGCCATGCTCGTCATGTGCCTTCTCAGGTCGCATGACAAACATCACTAGTCACTGGTCACATCACTCTTCATATGACTCCTCATGTGACCTTGTCAGGTCGCATCACGTGCGCCTAATCCTCTCGGGGGATTCTGAGATTCTGAGAGGCGTTCTCGCACTTGAAGTTGATATAATAGGGTGTAGACTTCATTATTGTGTCTATGCTACAATAATAAATGATTGAAATAAGTATTTTGCTATGTTGGATGCCAGCACCGAGAATACCCAGACATCTCACTCAAAAGGTTGGATATTTGTGTGCTGTGCCCAACTGTGAAAATCCATTGAAATACGGAAATTTGTACGTTCTATTCCATACTACAGCCACGCAATGGATGCATCGTGGCAGTAAATTGTATGCTCTAATAATCAAATTGCATGTAAATGTTGAAGTGTATGGCAGCTAGGACCAGGTCCACGTATAATACATCGCCATGTAATATCAAGGCAAGGAACTTGCACTTGCGAATTGTATGTCTTACATTGATAGTGCTACGTTACTGGCTTCAGCCTTTGTAATTTTATACTGTAGGCAACATTAATTAAATCGATATTAAATATGTTAACAGTCAAAGAACCACAGTGAGACTCTAGTATGAATACATTTTGGTACTGGCTGGCACATTATCTGCTTTATAGGCTTTTCATAACATAATGTAAGGTGTGAATATTCATACATCTGTTGCATCGGTATGTCATCGGTAGAGACAGAGACAGAGACAGAGACAGAGACAGAGACAGAGACAGAGACATAGACAGAGACAGAGACAGAGATAGAGAGAGAGACATACAGACAGACGGACAGACAGACAGACAGAGACAGACAGAGACAGACAGACAGACAGAGACAGACAGAGACAGACAGAGACAGAGACAGAGAGAGAGAGACAGAGACAGACAGAGACAGACAGAGACAGAGACAGAGACAGAGACAGAGACAGAGACAGAGACAGAGACAGAGAGACAGAGCAGACAGACAGACAGACAGACAGACAGACAGACAGACAGACAGGCAGACAGGCAGACAGACAGACAGACAGACAGGCAGACAAACAGACAGACAGACAGACAGACAGACAGACAGACAGACAGACAGACAGACAGACAGACAGACAGACAGACAGACAGACAGACAGACAGACAGACAGACATACCGACAGAGAGACGGAGAGACAGAGGGGCAGAGAGGCAAAGGACGGGAGTATGCCCACGTTGACCGTTCGCACATTTATCCGCAGTGACGTGGGGCCGCAACAGATCTCGGTAGTTACTTTATATCCCATGGAAAGAAAGGGGAGGTTAATTAGCACGTAGCAAAGCCGATCTGCGTTCCTTTAACATCCTTCCGAGACCAGGTGGGTCTCCCATTGCCCAAACTCTTCTTTGGACGTGGGTGAGGGCATGCTCATGGTAAGATGCGCTTCTTTCAAGTTATATATTTCACGAGTGCAGTCAATTAATCGGGAATCCTACCTTACAATCTACCCAACCCCCTTTGCGTACGCACGTACATCCACCTGCGTTCACAGGGTTACACTCCTGCTCCGGATCCGAACCTCTACGCCTTGCGCCACACACCTGCCATCGATCTACGTTTAGCTGGCGCTAATAGTTCCCTCCCATTCCCTGGAACTCCCATGCCATGGATAATTCGCGCCTCCCTTCGCTCACCGGAGCTATTCCGATTTGCTGTAACCAGTGATGGGCGGGTCAAGTGACGGTCATGGGTGAATTGTACCTCGCCAACTGGGCTCGGTTCACTCACATTTCCGCGATGTCAGTTTGGCCTCTGCGGTCTGGCAGAAGTGGCCGTGTCGATCCACACGCGAGCGAAAGTTCAGTCAGCCACTATCAATGCACTCAACAGCTCGCGACTGACTCTCGAACGACTCCGTCGAATGTGAGAGCTTCCCGGCGATTCCGTCGAATGTCCGACTTTTCCGGCATTTCCGTCTAATGTGAGCCCGACTGCCTGTCGGAGCGGCATTTATATCCACCCACTACGGGTGCGGCCGGCGACAGGTGTAGGCCATTTTTTCTCTCTTTGTTTCTGGTAGCTTGGCCCGTGACCGTTGGTGGCCGCTGGTGACTGCTAGTCACGGCTGGTGACTGCTGACTGCTGATTGGCGGTTGGCAGTTCCGGCTGTCCAGAGGTGGCTGCTTCTGGGTCACTGGGTCAGGTTGATACCGTGTGGCCGGGCCGGAAGTATTTGCTTACTTTGCCAGCCGCACTGGGACTGGCGGTGGGCGGTGGTCACCTGGCGGTTGGCGGTGGTCAGCCCACTCGCCGCGCGTTTCTGCGGCAAGTGGGCTTTTGCATTTGTACTTGGTTTTCACAAGTTTTTCCCGGCGGCGCACGGTTTCCGGTTGGCGGTCGCTTGCTGTATCGTAGGTCTGTCCAGCATCGCAACTATATAAAGCCCCGCATTGAAAAATGTAAGCCGCCTTACATTTCAGACTTCCCTCGAAGATCACGTCCTCGTGATCTTGGGATAGGTTCTACCATTCTCACACTTCATTGAAATCCTTCCTTTCCCCGATTGATCCCCTGGGTTCCGTCGCTTATTTCTAAATCTAAAGCTTACGCGGGGTGCACAACCTGCCACTTTTTGGTGAAGATACTAATGAACGTCACATGACACTGTCCTCAATACACAAAATGTGGTACACGCTGTTGTTTATATGTGAAGTTACATATACTGTGTTCTGCGACAGAAAGTGACACACGTCATGTTTTACGAAATTATACGCACAGTCTTCTCATATTCGAAGCGCACACAAACAGGAGTCGCATAGATGGCTGGTCCTTTGGTCCATAGATGGCTGGTGCTTTGGTCAGTCTGGGTGCATCCGGCCGGTATTCAAGAGTACCTTCAGAGAAGATGCATGATTCCCTGCAGTTCCTGCTGCGTTTCCCGGAGGGCCTCCTCGAGTGATGTCACGTGCCGGGCAATGTCCAGGTCCTGAGCGTCTCGATGCGTGGTAGGCTGTTGAGGGGTTTGGGTAGCTAGGCCCAGTAGGGAACAGTAGGGTAGCTGGAAACAGCTACCGCCACATGACCTGTCAATGTCGGCCTGTGTCGTCGGGAGCGGTGATGCCTCCAGGCAGTGGCGTCGCCACGAAATTCTTCCAGGGGGGGCAAGTTCGAAAGGGGGCCTCCTGTTACCCGAAAGGGGGCCTCCATTGTGTTAGGGTCTGATATTGTTTTTAGGCTCTTATACTATGGTTCGAGGATGGGGAACATGATTTCATATTGGTTTTTTGTTTGTTCTTGACATGGTGCATCATTTACTCAAAACGCAATAGCACTAATCATTTTGGCTGAAAACTGGGCCATACCAGGGTATAAATAAGTAATATTTGGATAAATGCATAAGTGCCAAAACAAACCATCATCTCAATGCTTTCTAGAATCTTCCCGCTGGCCTCTAGATTGCAGCGAGCTGGCGGGGCTGGTGCTAAGCATATCTTACAGATATCTGCCATTGATCAACCCACTTTTAAGTCCTCCAAGTCTAACTGAATAAAGCTAGATTCATCACTACTGTTATTTATTCCCATCAGCTTGATGTCATAAGCAAAGCTTGAACGACCATTTCTCAGTCCAAGGACGACAATTTCGTAAAGGTGACAACGAGAAGTGGATTGCATTAGTTTTTTTAGCGTGATCTTAGGAATTTGTTTATTTTTATAACATTTGGTGCTGGCTGCAAGGCAACCGTCACACGAGCTAAAATATATCCTCAGCGAATAAATTCACGGCAAGAACAAGCATTGAACACCAATGCATAAATGGCAATGCAACAATGCAACAATGTCAGTACATGGAAGCTCTAATCATGCAGGCTGTTAGTTAGTTAGTTAGTTATTGTGGTTTAGGGGCGCATGGCATGCAGGCTGTAATAACAGAAAAGAAGTTTGTTGGAAGAAAATGCATTTAAAAACATCATTCATCCCATTTCATATGGGGCATGGATGTTGTATTGCATGCTTATGAGGGGTAATTTGTCCCCTCAATGTTGGCTTTTCCCCATGGGCGTATGTTTCGGAAAATTATTGAGGGACCAGTGGAGTACCTATATTTGCGTCAAGCAGGAGGGGGCAAACGGATTTGCAAGGGGGGGAGGGCACCTACGCCCATTAAGAAGTCCTTGGATTTCGACCGCTATTTTGTCAAAGGGTACATTTCGAAATAATATAATTAGTCATCAACTAAATTGTCCTGTGGAGGGGCCTAATCTACTACTATGGTTTCTGATTGGTCGGATTTCAACCCTAACTCCACCACTCAGTTCTAAGATTTGCTTTTGGTATCCCTTGATAAGTTACCTCACACTGCTGAAATTACACCTATACCACAAACCCGGATCGGTATCCCGAAAAAATCAAGCTGGAGCCCTCCAAAAAAGGAGAGATTCCAGCAAATAGATGTCAGGGTCAGGAAAATGGCTCTGTTGCACCGAACATTTTTTTCAAGATGCCTTCAAAAATTGCGTATGACTTCGAAAAGCATACCGGATCTCGAAAAATCGAGGTGGGATACATGGCGTCCGAGGTTCGAAAAATCAGGCCGGGATTCGGACTATTAATAAAAAAACAGAACAGATCAACAAAAATCGCGTTGAGCCCAGAAAACTGGCGTTGGGTCTCCAGAACCACGCGCCTGGGCGCGATAAGTCGCGCTGGGACCCAGAAAAAATCGCACCGAAGCCCCAAAATCATACTGGGGCCTCACAAATGTGTGTCAGAAGCCCCAAATATACACAGCGGGACCCTAAGAGTACAACGTTGCCAGAAAGTACAACTAACCCTCCAAAGCGCACAAAAGTCTCCCAAAAAGCGATAGGGCCTTAAAACATGCGTTGCAGCCCTAAATAAACATACCGGGAGCTCTAAGAGAAATACACTGCAAGCTCGCAAGGCGCACAGGGGCCATGAGAACGCACAAGGGCCTGGAAAAGAGGCTGGGACCACGAAAGGCAACATGGTTCCAAAACGGACAAAACGACCGGGAGCTAAATAAACACATCGGGATCTTCGAAAACGCCCCGACACGTAAAACATACTCGGTGCACAAAAAAACGCAACAAAGCCCTAAAACGAGCAGGGTTTAGAAGATGTATTAGGCCCATAACTTCAAAGTAAAATGTATTACCCACCACTTTAAAATACAAAATTTTACAATTTCAGGCATTGCAGTTCATAGCTCCAGGTCGCCACGACGGCAACGTCAGTGCACGTGCACACTCATTTTTCGTATTCGGTGCATTCGCCACACTTCGTGCGATGCTATGGTTTCTGCTAGGCCTTCTGCGTTTTGCTACTTGCTGCCACATGATAGACTTGCACCATATTTGGCGTGATGAAATGATTCGCATGGGCGTTCGCTTCGAAAAGTCGATTGATTAAATTCGATCATTAGTTTCCTACTTCCCACATTTTCTGGTAGCTATGAAATGCGGTTTCCGCTGAGCTTTGATGCACTTCATATCTTTGCTGCTATCCTCCCAGATTGGATACCGAACCGAGGCCAAGCCTCGGCGTTTTTTTTTACCCGTTGCGTCTTTCTTGGTCTATGATTGTGTATTATGGTTCCAATCCATTTTTGTTAGGGGCCTAAAGCATTTTCGAACCGCCTGCTCGTTTTAGGGTTTGTTGAATTTTTTGTACACCGAGGATTTTGACGTGTCAGGGCATTTTCGAAGATCCCGATGTGTTTATTTAGCGCCGGTCTTTTTGTTTGTTTTGGAACCATGTTGCCTTTTGCGGCCCCAGCCACCTTTTCAGGCTATTGTGCGTTATCATGACCCCTGTGTGCCTTGAGAGCTTCCGGTGTATTTTTTAGACCTCCCGGTATGTATATTTATGGCTGCAACGCTTGTGTTAAGGCCCTGTCGCTTTTTGTGAGACTGTGCGCTTTGGAGGGTCAGTTGTATTTTCGGCCCCCGTTGTGCTCTTGAAGAAGGGAGTGAATTACATGAATAAAGTATGGAAACGCAATGACAGACAGTACAAATGACAACCAGTAGTGCATTTATGGCAACATTCCAGTTGATCAAGTTTGGTTCCATTAACCTGTCATGAACTTGACCTGACTTGACCTTGGTGACCTAACATGACTTTGAAACTATACAGCATATCAATATGCATCAAACAAGTCGCTAGTGTTGCCTAGAATACTTTCCTTTTGTCAGTATACTGGAAGCGCATCAGCGCCAATTTTTGTGGTCTGACGCCATAACATTTTTTTTAAATTTAGCGGCCCCTAACTTGAAACATGTGCGGCCGATTTCCATTTTTCTTCCTTTAAACGACGCGCCGTTCATTTCTAAGCAGGTACACCGAAAATCGCGTATATCGACCGGTAAAATCTGCAGTTATTTGCGAAAAACCGGAGGGGTGGGCGGATTTCGCCCCCCTCCAGTGCGCGTGTTAACATGGCATGGGGCTTCCTCTCATCTTCGAGGGGCATTTTCTGCCAAATTAGGGGTCTCTTGCCACGCCTCGTGTGCCTCTTCCTTTATCCTGGCAAAGCCTTACCCGTCTTGAGGATCTTCAATTTTGGAAACCTCACCTCCTTCCATACCTGCTATCACTCCCATGTTAAGGGCCTCCTCTCATTTCCTGGGAACTCTTTCCGGTCTTCGGGACCTCATTTGGTCCTAGAGACCTACTCTTTCCCGAGTCCGGCAGGTGCCTCATTTCTCTTCTAGAGGCCTTCTTTTTCAAATTAGGGGCCTCCTCTCACGTATTGGGGGCCTCCTGCTCTGCGTTCTCCTGCTCTGCGCTCTGGATTCGATCTTTACCCATCTTAGGGGTGGTCTCTTATCTCCTGGTGGACTCCTCTTCTCTCCCAGGCGCCGCCTCTGATAAATTACTGGCAACCTTTCCTATCTTAGTGGCCTTGTTATTTCCCGGGGACCTTCTTAGCCGTCTTCGAGCCTTCTTTTCCGCTTGGGAGCCATCTCTCTTATCCAATGGCCTTTCTCTCCTATTTTAGGGGCCTCCTCGTTCATCATGGGGTCTCGTTTCAAATCTTGTGTCGTCCTCTTCCGAATTAGGTGCCTCCTGCCACGTCTCTGGATCATCCTTTTCTATCTCGGTGGAACCTCACCCGTTTGGGGCCTTCTTTTGCGTCTCCGAAACCTCATCTCATATCTTCCTTCCTTTTCCGTCTCAGGGCCTCCTCTCATATTCTGGGGCCTCCTTTCCGGTGTTGGAGCCTCTTTTGCAATCCTGGTTGCCTCCGTGCCATTTTTGACACTCTCTTGATTTCTGGGGACTCCTACCCTCTCCTAGGTGACTCCTTTTTCAAATTAGGGGCCCCCTCTCACGTCATGGGGGCCTCCTCATCTGTGTCTGGAGCCTCATTATCCTCTTAGCAGGGTGCTTTTGCGTCCTAGTCCTAGATCTTCTCTTCCAGGTTCCTCCTCTTCCAAAATATGGGCCTCATCTGGCTGGTCTCGGTGGCCTTCTCTCATTCCTGCGGAAACCTTCCTACCCGTCTTGGGGCCCCCTATTGCGTCCGGAGAAGTCTCCCCTATCAGGTCTTAATTTTATATTGCAGGGGCATCTTCCGTCTTGGGGGCCTCGTTTTCCAACTTAAGAATATCCTGCCACCGATCGGAAGCCTTTTCGTCTAACCTGGGTGGCTTCTTGCCCGTCTCGGTGGCATCCTTTTCGTGCTGGGGTCTCCTTTTCGTCCTGGGGCCTCCTTTTCGTCCTGGGGGCTACCTTCCTATCTCTGTTCTCCGTCTAGTCCTACGTCCTTTTCGTCCTTGGGTGCATCCTTTTCGTTCTAGGGCCTCCTTTTCGTCCTGGGGCCTCCTTTTAGTCCTGGGGGCCTCCTCCCAATCTCTGTTCTACGTCTTGGGGCATCCTTGCGTTATGGGGCATCCTTTTCATCCTGGGGGCCTCCTTTTCGGCCTGGGGGCCACCTCACAATCTCTGTTCTACGTCTTAGGGGCCTCCTTTTCGTCCTGGTGACCTCCTTTTCGTCCTGGTAGGCCTCCTTTTCGTCCTGGGGGCCACCTCACAATCTCTGTTCTTCGTCTTTGGGGCATCCTTTTCGTCCTTTGGTGCATCCTTTTCGTCCTGGGGTTGGTTCGTTGATTGTTGGAGTGTAGGGGCGCATGGACTGTGTCTTTCGTCCTGGGGGCCTCCTTTTCGTCCTGGGAGCTTTCTTTTCGTCCTGGGGGCCTCCTTTTCGTCCTGGGGGCCTCCTTTTCGTCTTGGGGGCTACCTTCCTATCTATGTTCTCTGTTCTACGTCTAGTCCTACGTCCTTTTCGTCCTTGGGTGCATCCTTTTCGTTCTAGGGGCCTCCTTTTCGTCCTGGGGCCTCCTTTTAGTCCTGGGGGCCACCTCCCAATCTATGTTCTACGTCCTGGGGCATCCTTGCGTTATGGGGCATCCTTTTCGTCCTGGGGGCCTCCTTTTCGATCCTGGGGGCCTCCTTTTCGTCCTGGGGCCACCTCACAATCTGTGCTCTACGTCTTAGGGGCCTCATTTTCGTCCTGGAGGCCTCCTTTTCGTCCTGGGGGCATCCTTTTCGTCCTGGGGCCTCCTTTTAGTCCTGGGGGCCTCCTCCCAATCTCTGTTCTACGTCTTGGGGCATCCTTGCGTTATGTGGCATCCTTTTCGTCCTGGGGGCCTCCTTTTCGTCCTGGGGACCTCATCCCAATCTCTGTTCTACGTCTTTGGGGCATCCTTTTCGTCCTTTGGTGCATCCTTTTCGTCCTGGGGTTGGTTGGTTGATTGTTGGAGTGTAGGGGTGCATGGACTGCGTCTTTCGTCCTGGGGGCCTCCTTTTCGTCCCGGGAGCCTCCTCTTCGTCTTGGGGGTCTCCTTTTCGTCCTGGGTGCCTTCTTTCGTCCTGGGGGCCTCCTCCCAATCTCTGTTCTACGTCTTGGTGCCTTCCTTTTCGTCCTGGGGCCTCCTTTTCGTCCCGAGGGGCCTCCTTTTCGTCCTGGGGGCCTCCTCCCAATCTCTGTTCTACGTCTTTGGGGGCTTCCTTTGCGTTATGGGGCATCCTTTTCGTCCTGGGGGCCTCCTTTTCGTCCTGGGGGCCACCTCACAATCTCTGTTCTACGTTTTAGGGGCATCCTTTTCGTCCTGGTGGCCTCCTTTTCGTCCTGGGGGCCTCCTTTTCGTCCTGGGGGCCACCTCACAATATCTGTTCTACGTCTTAGGGGCCTCCTTTTCGTCCTGGGGACCTCATCCCAATCTCTGTTCTACGTCTTTGGGGCATCCTTTTCGTCCTTTGGTGCATCCTTTTCGTCCTGGGGTTGGTTGGTTGATTGTTGGCGTGTAGGGGCGCATGGACTTCGTCTTTCGTCCTGGGGGCCTCGTTTTCGTCCTGGGAGCTTCCTTTTCGTCCTGGGGTCCTCCTTTTCGTCCTGGGGGCCTCGTTTTCGTCCTGGGAGCTTCCTTTTCGTCCTGGGGGCCTCCTTTTCGTCCTGGGGGCCTCCTTCCAATCTCTTTTCTACGTCTTGGTGCCTTCCTTTTCGTCCTGGGGCCTCCTTTTCGTCCTGGGGGCCTCCTCCCAATATCTGTTCTACGTCTTGGGGCCTCCCTTTCGTCCTTGGGTGAATCCTTTTCGTCCTGGGGTCTCCTTTTCGTCCTGGGGGCCTCCTCCCAATCTCTGTTCTACGTCTTGGTGCCTCCTTTTCGTCCTGAGGCCTCCTTTTCGTCCTGGGGGCCTCCTTTTCGTCCTGGGGGCCTCCTTTCAATCTCTGTTCTACGTCTTGGGGCCTCCTTTTCGTCCTTGGGTGCATCCTTTTCGTCATGGGGTCTCCTTTCGTCCTGGGGGCCTCCTTTTCGTCCTGGGGGCCTCCTCCCACTCTCTGTTCTACGTCTTGGGACCTCTTTTTCGTCCTGGGGGGCCTCTTTTTCGTCCCGGGGGCCTCCTTTTCGTCCTGGGGGCCTCCTCCCAATCTCTGTTCTACGTCTTGAGGCCTCCTTTTCGTCATGGGGGCCTCCTCCCAATCTCTGTTCTACGTCTTGGGGCCTCTTTTTTCGTCCTGGGGGCCTCCTTTTCGTCCCGGGGCCTCCTTTTCGTCCTGGGGGCCTCCTCCCAATCTCTGTTCTACGTCTTGAGGCCTCCTTTTCGTCATGGTGCCTCCTTTTCGTCCTGGGGGCCTCCTCCCAATCTCTGTTCTACGTCTCTTATAGAGACCTGATTATATTTCCTGGTGGCCTCGTCAGTTTTGAGGCCTCATTGACAGCACGATATTCTGTCCCGTCGGCCTCCTTGCTCACCTTTTTTGTGCATTTGCGGATAGGGGCCTCCTTAAATTTCAGGGGGGCGGCGCCCCCCTGTTTCACGGCAGGGGGCGACTGCCCCCTGCCCCCCCGGTGGCGACGCCCTTGCCTCCAGGCCAGGATGATGATCAAGATGAGGATCGCAAATATTCTGATGGTAGCCAGAGGTGGGAGCGTGCATGGTGGAAACAGAGGTCCAATCGTTTTCCACGGCCACCTCCGCTGGTACTGCCCAGTTCGTCAGTTGTTCCTGGATGCTGGCCACGGGTGTGGGGTTTAAGGGTTCAGAGAGGAGGGCACTGGTGAGCGTAGACAGGTTCTTCTCACGGATCGGATCTGTCACAGGGATTCGTTCGATAATTTAGTTGTATTTAGACTATCTGAATGAGATTACGTCACTGATATGGATGACTTCCACTTTCCCCATTATGGGCTTCCGATGGGCTGACACGATGAAGTTGTCGCCCACGGCACTGCGTCCGAGAGGTTAGGTTGGTTATTGGTTTTTACGACACGTCGACCGCTGAGTCATATAGCGTCGCCAATCTCTCACGCCGATTGGTCGCGGGCGAAGAGTAGCGACAGGTGGCGTCCGAGAGGAAGCGACGACACCCCTGTGCATTGGAGGGTTATGGTCCGCCGATCCTCGTCCGAGCACCTGATAGCAAAGATCTCTATCCGTTAGGACGTATGCCCAAGAGGTTTCCGAAATGATAAACAGGTCAGGCAAGGGTCGGGAGAGGCGGCAAGTGCAGGAACATCTGTGGCCGGAATATCATTTCGGAAAGCGCTGTACATACAACCCTTCCGCGCTTTGGTTATTAAAGGAGTGGAGGTCCCGCAGGTGGTTCATTCACTGTACTTGCGGCAGCTGGCTGTCTCCTCTTCGTCCACCTCGAAGTGTAGTCGTTGGTCGTCCGATACAGCCAGGTATTCTGTATATCTGTTTCAGTTCGGTTATCAGACTCCAAACTCCACAGAAACGTACGTGCACTTTGGCATAAGTGCTGTTCAAACACGTCGGGTATTTCACAGCGTCAGGACACCATCACGTGCTGGCTGATATTATTTGATGGTGGGCTTAGGCAAGCGGAAGATGGTCGTTTCGATTATTTTTAGTCGTCTTCGGTTCTTTTCATGGACGAGTATGATGGTGTTCTCTACCACGTCAGTTTACTAAAGGTGTGGTCATGAGCGGTACTTGTATGTACGAGTGGAGAACTAGATTGTAGGTAACATGCGAGGAGACGTGATAATGTCGTAGCGGCACGGCCAATGTAGCATGCATTTTTCTGGAGTTTGCTACCTCCATATTGCCATTGGTAGGCACATACTGCATTGTTGGTCTTCATGTACGGTTCCTCATGCTCGCTATTTTTCATGACGAAAGACGATGTGTGTTTGTTTTTCCAGTAGATAATGAATTGAATGGAGTAGTCTTCGTTCACTGGGGTTACCCGACTTTGGATGATGCATTTAATGGCGCGCTCGTCCGCCTTATGCCTGTCAGTCATCTGATTAATAAAAAAAAGCTGATGTTTGGTTTCCGTAGTGTTGGCTCAAGCCGTCTGCTTGTCTTGGGCTAGGAATACGAGAATAGCATTGCTGATTTCGTTATCTATCGCGTATCTTAACTTATCCTATCTATCTTACCGTGCATGAGTAAATGTTGTTCGCGAGCGATTGTCTGGTAACTTATTGTTCCTTGGGGGTTAGGGGCCACGAAGTGCAGGTTTGAAGAGTACGGTAACATAGGGCCAGATTATACTAGTTTTGTACTTATCAGGGCACTGGCTGCGATCGTTCAGGCATTTTCCGCGAGGTGTAACCTTTCTGTATACACTAATCTGTTATTGGGGGGGGGGGGGCTTTTACGGTGCTTCGACCAGAGTTGATCATTCGCGTATACACTAAGCTGGGTGATAACCATCTGACATGTTAACATCTACGTTGAGGAAAGTCAGTTTGTTGTCTAAGCCAATGTCACTAGTGAACGTCAACGCGGAGTTATTTTGCAATTCCTGTCAGAACTTCTCAAGTTGTTTATCGTTTAATGTTTTCACAAAAATGTCAACATATCTATTTTGGACACGGAGGATTTTCCGTAGTGTTGAGGACCTTAGCTTCTAGTTGGCTCATGTAGGCATTATCACATAGGACCCCAAGTAGCGAACCCATCGCGACGTCATCCGTCTGAAGAAATAAACTGCCATTGGGGGACCGGAGGGGGTCTTTCTCGCTCGCTCACAACCCGAGCATTCCTTCGCACATTGTGTCAAAGGACTTTGGCAACATTCATTATAGCAAATTAAGATTCCGACTCAACATCAGGAAAGCGTTGCGGCGGGTTGGGGTACGATGGAATCATCGGCATTTAATTAATTAATGGAGGCATATCCCCATACCGCTGTAGGTAATAGGATGCAGAGTAAAATAACGAACAATGGTGATGAGGTGACGAACACACAACTAAAAAGTATCACATGCCGGACTACCCTGCGTGACCTGAACACATCGTCAATACATTTTTAAGTTGAATGTGGGCCAGCAAAGTCGATTTACTAGGCGTCGACGGGCGTGGATGGTGTTGAAAAAGCAGCGTAGTTGACGTTCCGTGAATGCCTGACATCACTGCATTGCTTTCATGGTTTATAGCCAGACATCTTGAATCTTGTCTGCATAGCTAGTCAGCTAGATGTCACACGTTCACGAAGTTAAATCACTGCAAATATTGCTATCACACTTCTGTCGTGCTCGGCTTTGACACTGCCTGAGGCTGCATTGCATCTCTCCGTACCAACTACGCTGACCAGTCGCCCATGTGATCGGCTGTAAAGTCTGGGGCACGACCGGTGTACGAAAACGTAACTGTAACTGTGTACTGTATAACTGTACCTCAATAACCGATGAGTTATGCTGTAAGGGTACAGGACGCCGCAACACCCTTCTGTTGAACAAATATTGCGAATAATAGGATACAGTATGATTAAACCTGGCAAAAACGGAAGCCAAAGAAAATGCGCAACTGCTAATCGTTGCAGCCGTGGTGACGGCTCGCGTGAAAGTGCATCCCGGCCGCCAGCGGTACACGCGTGTGTCGGTGTCGGGCCGCCAGCGGTACACACGTGTCGGTGCCGGGCCGCCAGCGGTACACGTGTGTCGGTGTCGGGCCGCCAGCGGTATACACGTGTCGGTGCCGGGCCGCCAGCGGTACACGTGTGTGTCGGTGTCGGGCCGCCAGCGGTACACACGTGTGTCAGTGTCGGATCGCCAACGGTACACACGTGTGTCAGTGTCGGACCGCCAGCGGTACACACGTGTCACAGTGTCGGACCGCCAGCGGTACACACGTGTGTCAGTGTCGGATCGCCAACGGTACACACGTGTGTCAGTGTCGGGCCGCCAGCGGTACACGTGTGTGTCGGTGCCGGGCCGCCCGGCCGCCCGGAAGCGCGAGCATGGTGTTCACAAACAGCCGCCAGATGGCATTGTTTATTGGGCTCGACCAGCCCGACGGTACCTATGAGATGGGTCGGACGCGCCGCCCGGCCACAGTGGTACACAGAGCGTGTCCGTCACGACACGCACCGAATCAATGCGCGCTCGCAGGCGGAAAACGGCGCCACCGAGGGATCGGTCGCAGCCGACGCTGTCGCCACCAGGCGACGCCACAACTCGTCCGACCACCAGTGGCCACCAGTGGCTACCAGCGGCCACAGACAGCCACCAGCGGCCACCGACAGCCATCAGCGGCCACCAGCGGCCACAGAGGGCCACCAGCGGCCAACGCCACCCGCCACCGAAGCCATCAGCGCCACCGACAGCCATCGCGGCCACCAGCGGCCACAGAGGGCCACCAGCGGCCACAGACAGCCACCAGCGGCCACCGACAGCCATCAGCGGCCACCAGCGGCCACAGAGGGCCACCAGCGGCCACAGACAGCCACCAGCGGCCACGAGCAGATACTAACCGGCGACCGAGCGTCCCAAGGCCGTGGCAAGTCACCACGCCTTGACACACGCACACACATGAGCGGGCCCTGATGCGACACTTCAATCGGCGCCCTTTGCCTGCTCACACTCGTGTCATGGCGGCCGCCAGCAGGTCTCCCCGGCACACACCGAGTGGCCGCGGCAGCCACACCTGCCGGCAACACGTCTGCCCGCCACACACCGGGCGACAGGCGGCTGCGGCTGTGCGGCTCGTGGGAAGCGACCCACGTCATAGCCACGAACGCAGTAAATTAAGAACCTAAACGCATTGCTAAGCGACATTAAGGTACTCACGCGCGACTAGGCGGTCTCCAGCTAGAGTATGCGGCGACGAGGCAGATAAGGGGTAGAACGGCTGCGCCATACAACCAATAAAAATAAAACATGGGCGAACTATGCGCGATAATGGCGCCATTGTGGTGGCTGCCCCAGTCAGTGCATCGCGGGCATATGCATGGGGATGGGCGTATCCAGCGAACGGGCGTGACGTCTGTACAGGCCCGGCGAGCTACTGTGAGGCTGCCGTCCAATACGTGAGGTGATTGTTGATTTCAATAGTTTGTACCTTTGGAGAAGCCATACGGTGGCGGCGGTCCGCGATGCGTGCTGTCCACACTCACCGCGCTAGTTTTTCGCCCGCTTTCGCGGCTTCCAAGCTTTGACCGAGCGCTGCTCGTCGACTACCGCGGCGCCGTCCTGCATTTTTCGCTTGCTACGCGTCTTCATCTTGTTCTCCTCCTCTGTTTCCGACTCGTCGCTGAGCTTGGCGTCGTCGGCGGGCAGCAGCGGCGGCGGCGGCGCGTCCCAGCGCTGCTGCGACTTGAGCGGCGCCACCGGACCCGGCTCAGCCGCCAGCGGCGCGCCCGGCGACGCCGGCTCCGGCAGCTCGTCCAGCAGCGGCTCCAGCGGCGCCGCCGCCTGGCAGCAGTCGGAGCCCTGCGCCGACCGCGACCGCCAGTACTGCAGTTCCGTCTTGCACTCGTTCAGCTCCTGCACACACGGTGGACAGAGCAGGTCAGCTGGCCGGTCACACCAGCGCCCATCAGAGGTGGACAGAGCAGGTCAGCTGGCCGGTCACACCAGCGCCCATCAGAGGTGGACAGAGCAGGTCAGCTGGCCGGTCACACCAGCGCCCATCAGAGGTGGACAGAGCAGGTCAGCTGGCCGGTCACACCAGCGCCCATCAGAGGTGGACAGAGCAGGTCAGCTGGCCGGTCACACCAGCGCCCATCAGAGGTGGACAGAGCAGGTCAGCTGGCCGGTCACACCAGCGCCCATCAGAGGTGGACAGAGCAGGTCAGCTGGCCGGTCACACCAGCGCCCATCAGAGGTGGACAGAGCAGGTCAGCTGGCCGGTCACACCAGCGCCCATCAGAGGTGGACAGAGCAGGTCAGCTGGCCGGTCACACCAGCGCCCATCAGAGGTGGACAGAGCAGGTCAGCTGGCCGGTCACACCAGTGCCCATCAGAGGTGGACAGAGCAGGTCAGCTGGCCAGTCACACCAGCGCCCATCAGAGGTGGACAGAGCAGGTCAGCTGGCCAGTCACATCAGTGCCCATCAGAGGTGGACAGAGCAGGTCAGCTGGCCGGTCACACCAGCGCCCATCAGAGGTGGACAGAGCAGGTCAGCTGGCCGGTCACACCAGCGCCCATCAGAGGTGGACAGAGCAGGTCAGCTGGCCGGTCACACCAGCACCCATCAGAGGTGGACAGAACAGGTCAGCTGACAGGTCACACCAGCGCCCATCAGAGGTGGACAGAGCAGGTCAGTTGGCAGGTCACACCAGCGCCCATCAGAAATGTACTAAGATCATGTGCGAATTTTCGCACCAGTGAAGCAGATAATTACGCTATAGTAATTATGTAAAGAAAAAAAAGAAAATAAAGTCTTGGTAAAGAAAAATGGCATCAAAATGTTGGTCATGCATAATAAGAGGCTCAGCAAATGGTATTTCTATGGAACCACCACTCCAATATCCAGCAGCCAGAAGCTCCGTCCGGGGCATCTGGAAACTGAAGAAAAAGAATGAATATATTAAAGAATTAATGAATCTACTGATGAATGCATTGGGGTAATGAACAAAAAAACACCGCAGAAGGACAAAACCCCACACGCGAGCTTCGTTGTTCTCCAATTTATCACCACACGTGCTAATATGCGTGCATTAGCTTACCGAGCCGATGAAAAATTGCAGACATATTACCAGCCTCACTGATGAGATTTCAGATGAAAAATGACGCCAAATCCGAACTGGGTTTGTGTTCTCCATTACACATTCACCTGCGCCAAATGCCGCTGGGTTTAGTGTTTGCCCCTCACAGGCACCACGCCCTTCACAGTTCACACCACCTCACCGTTCATCGGCTCGGCATGGAACTCTGGCATCGGGTCTCAGGTCACCGCACAACCTGGACTTCAGGTCTCAGGTCACTGCACAACCTGGGTCTCATGTTTTAGGCAGTTATACATTATTCGTGAAATAGTGTGGAAATTACACCTACTGAACATTTAATAGACATCCTTCCACAAGAACTATCGACATCGTCCTTTGTATGTGTTCATGAAGTGTTCGTGCCTCGTTTCTAAAAGTTGTTTCGTGTACAAGTAGTATATTTACGCACTCTAATACAGATTATGATACAGCAGCATCTCGTCGTTACTTATTGGAGCTTTATGGCGCATCGATTACAATGGTCACGCAGCGCCCACACACGCATCTCGTAACACCATGCTAACCCAATGCTATGAGATGCATACCTCCTATGTTATTGTTTACCTGACCAGCAATGTGGTCTGTTATACAACCTAATTTGCTGATAGTAGGGTATTTATTATCATTCTCATTAATATACATCCTCGTATAATAGATGTTGCTAAAAATAAACCAGAAACATACACGTATGAGTAAGCTATTGGCTTGAATGAACAATATTTAAAACGGCATGCATCCGTGGGAAATATAGATATCCTACTGTACTCGATTCGACATCTCATACCAAACAAAAAAAAACAATATTTTAACACTAGTATCTGGTGACCGCGCAGTCTGGGCCTCAGGTCTCAGGTCTCAAGTCGCCGCACAGCTTGAGCCTCAGGGCTCAGGCCATCGTGCAGCCTGTGTCTCAGCTCTCAGGTCACCGCACAGCCTGGATCTCAGGTCTCAGACCACCGCGCAGTCTGTGTCTCAGGTCTCAGGTCACCACACAGCCTGAGTCTCAGGTCTCAGACCACCGTGCAACCTGTGTCTCGGGTCTCAGGTCACCACACAGCTTGAGTCTCAGGTATCAGGTCACCAAGCAGCCTGAGTCTCAGGTCTCAGGTCACGACGCAGCCTGTGTCTCAGGTATCATACCACCGTGCAGCCTGGGTTTCAGGTCTCAGGTCACCGCGCAGTTTCGATCTTAGGTCTCAGACCACCATGTAGCCTGGGTTTCAGGTCTCAGGTCACCACACAGCTTATGTCTCAGGTATCAGACCACCATGCAGCCTGAGTCTCAGGTATCAGACCACCACACAGCCTGTGTATCAGGTATCAGACCACCACACAGCCTGTACCTCAGGTATCAGACCACCACACAGCCTATACCTCAGGTATCAGACCACCACACAGCCTGTATCTCAGGTATCAGACCACCACACAGCCTGAGTCTCAGGTATCAGACCACCGTGCAGCCTGTGTATTAGGTCTCAGGTCACCACACAGCCTGAGTCTCAGGCATCAGACCACCACACAGCCTGTGTCTCAGGTATCAGACCACCACACAGCCTGTGTCTCAGGTATCAGACCACCACACAGCCTGTACCTCAGGTATCAGACCACCACACAGCCTGTACCTCAGGTATCAGACCACCACACAGCCTGTGTCTCAGGTATCAGACCACCACACAGCCTGTGTCTCAGGTCTCAGGTCACCACACAGCCTGTACCTCAGGCATCAGACCACCACACAGCCTGTACCTCAGGTATCAGACCACCACACAGCCTGTACCTCAGGTATCAGACCACCACACAGCCTGTATCTCAGGTATCAGACCACCACACAGCCTGAGTCTCAGGTATCAGACCACCGTGCAGCCTGTGTATTAGGTCTCAGGTCACCACACAGCCTGAGTCTCAGGCATCAGACCACCACACAGCCTGTGTCTCAGGTATCAGACCACCACACAGCCTGTGTCTCAGGTATCAGACCACCACACAGCCTGTACCTCAGGTATCAGACCACCACACAGCCTGAGTCTCAGGTATCAGACCACCACACAGCCTGTGTCTCAGGTATCAGACCACCACGCAGCCTGTGTCTCAGGTATCAGACCACCACACAGCCTGTGTCTCAGGTCTCAGGTCACCACACAGCCTGTACCTCAGGTATCAGACCACCACACAGCCTGTACCTCAGGTATCAGACCACCACACAGCCTGTGTCTCAGGTATCAGACCACCACACAGCCTGTGTCTCAGGTATCAGACCACCACACAGCCTGTGTCTCAGGTCTCAGGTCACCACACAGCCTGTACCTCAGGTATCAGACCACCACACAGCCTGTACCTCAGGTATCAGACCACCACACAGCCTGTACCTCAGGTATCAGACCACCGCACAGCCTGTATCTCAGGTATCAGACCACCACACAGCCTGAGTCTCAGGTATCAGACCACCGTGCAGCCTGTGTATTAGGTCTCAGGTCACCACACAGCCTGAGTCTCAGGCATCAGACCACCACACAGCCTGTGTCTCAGGTATCAGACCACCACACAGCCTGTGTCTCAGGTATCAGACCACCACACAGCCTGTACCTCAGGTATCAGACCACCACACAGCCTGTGTCTCAGGTATCAGACCACCACACAGCCTGTACCTCAGGTATCAGACCACCACACAGCCTGTACCTCAGGTATCAGACCACCACACAGCCTGTACCTCAGGTATCAGACCACCACACAGCCTGTGTCTCAGGTCTCAGACCACCACACAGCCTGTGTCTCAGGTCTCAGGTCACCACACAGCCTGTGTCTCAGGTCTCAGGTCCCCGTGCAGCCGAGCCACGCCCGTCTCCCCACCGTCGACCCCCACGGGACGCTGCGCTGGCCACGCCCCGGGCCGTGCCAGCTATAAGGTAGCGCAGTGGCCGGTGGCCAGCAGCCACGCAGGCCACACGGGGTGACCGCCGCAGTACGTTCGGGTCGACAACGGGCCCGGCGAAGCGAGATCGCTACCGGCCGGCCAATTTCTGCGCAACAACACCTCACCGGAACACATTAACCGCCATTCCCAACCGCACTGTCGGCCGGGGGGCCGTTGGCTGGCTAGCGCTGGCGCGTGGGTCGTGGCCGAGAACGTTCGGCTCCCGCCGGACAGGCGGCGCGCCATAACAATACCATCGGCAACGCGCCACAACATCCGGCGACACACTGTAACACGCGCACAACGCCGCACGCAATGGACGGCAGAATGGCAGATCAGGTTTGGCGCGGCGGCGTACTTCGGCTGGCCATTTTGGCGCCCACGGCCAGGCGCCTGCCGACTTCTGCACAGAGGGTGGCCAAAAAGCGTCCGTGCCTCACCTGTGACTGATGGACTACCACGTCGTTGTCACACCGCGTGCTACTTTGTCACCGTCGCAGCTAAGTAACGTCAAATAATCTTCAGGATCTTTAGCATCACTTGGTATCCCTACTTGACATTTTACTAAGGTAGGCATACGAGATACGAAATAGGCGACTGGCCGGCGGCTCCGTTAAGTGGCAATACGGTAGTGCCGCCTTCTGCAAGAGGGAGCGAGCAGACTGGGCATTCCGATGGTCTTCAGCTGGATTTTACTGCGTAAAATAATGTTGATATTGAAGTTTAATTGTACACAAATCCATGGTAGTGAAGAGCAATAAACACGAATATCATCTTGCATTCGATCCATCATATTACAAGTAATTATATGACAGAAAATGTTACAAACTAGCTAAACAGAACAAGAAGCCCATGCACAAGTTACGCGAAGTGGAATGAGTTTGGCTACTTTTTTGTGTACATCGGACTTCAATTTTTTTCAAAAATAAATAATTAACCTCATCGCTGGTGGCTCGCGGAGCATGACATCTAACTGAATGGAGGTGGTGGGAGAAAATCTACTATCAACAGGATACAAATTCGGCCCGGCCTAGCATATCGAATTACTCTGTGTTTATGTGTGACAATTTCACATATTTTCCCATAATCCTGTTCTTTTTCACATCACCCAGTTAGCTTGTTTCACTTCATTCTCGCTAGATGGCAATGGCTCAAAGATTCTGGAATGCGTTTGTTCATAAAGTCAGCTGGCTAATATGAATCGCTGGGCATTATACGATTATCGCACAGAGGACTTTGTTGTGGTCTATAGCAGTATTCAGCACAGGGTCAGCCTCAGGCCGGTCTGAGACGTGAATGGAAAGTATTATGGCGATATTTTGTATGTATTTAGTATGGAATTCTGAAGGATGTTTCGGTATGTATTTTCTCTTGATATTTGTAGTAATTCATCATTAATAGGTTGGCGCTCGAACGACGAGTACCCTGGTATCAGGATGCCGAAAAAATATCGGAAGCGATGTAAGAAAATGTTGTGTTAGGTGTCAATCTGCACCAAGCTGTGAGAATTTCAGAACACTGCTCGGCTACCACTGTCACACCACCAGAGCGGTACCGCTCGGCTGCCACTGCCACACCACCACAGCGGTACTGCTCGGCTACCACTGCCACACCACCACAGCGGTACTGCTCGGCTGCCACTGCCACACCACCACAGCGGTACTGCTCGGCTGCCACTGCCACACCACCACAGCGGTACTGCTCGGCTACCACTGCCACACCACCACAGCGGTACTGCTCGGCTGCCACTGCCACACCACCACAACGGTACTGCTCGGCTACCACTGCCACACCACCACAGCGGTACTGCTCGGCTACCACTGCCACACCACCACAGCGGTACTGCTCGGCTACCACTGCCACACCGCCACAGCGGTACTGCTCGGCTACCACTGCCACACCACCACAGCGGTACTGCTCGGCTACCACTGCCACACCACCACAGCGGTACTGCTCGGCTACCACTGCCACACCGCCACAGCGGTACTGCTCGGCTACCACTGCCACACCACCACAGCGGTACTGCTCGGCTACCACTGCCACACCACCACAGCGGTACTGCTCGGCTGTCACTGCCACACCACCACAGCGGTACTGCTCGGCTGTCACTGCCACACCACCACAGCGGTACTGCTCGGCTACCACTGCCACACCACCACAGCGGTACTGCTCGGCTACCACTGCCACACCACCACAGCGGTACTGCTCGGCTACCACTGCCACACCACCACAGCGGTACTGCTCGGCTGCCACTGCCACACCACCATAGCAATACACGCTTCGGACCCAGATGTCCATACACAGCCAAAAGACAACCCATGCTGTCGCTTCTCCCGATATAGAAAACAAATTAAGCAGCCTCAAAAGGAAAATTGCATAGAACACACGAACGTCAGCGAACAAGAGACACATGTTTATCTTGACAGATATCTTGACAACATGAAAACCTGATCGTAATGTCTGGTAAGAAATGCAGATGATTTGTTTCATTGGATGAGACGAAACATGGAAGTGAAGTGCAAATTATACTACATGATGATAATAGTGATGAGAAACTTGAAAAACAAAATCTGACAACGAAAATTGAGAAGAAAAAAACCAAATGACTGGTGAAATGTCGGAACAAGCAAAAAGTCAGAGTTTCATTAAGGAACTGATGCCATGCAATGCATGCACACTAGTAATATATGGCCTTCCTAAAGACCATAAGCCAACGATTCCACTCAGACCCACTGTGTCTGTGTGTGGCGGATATACAGAAAAATCGTCTTGATTATTGCAGAGAAGCTGACTGGGCTGTTAGAATATTTGCCAGACCAGCTAAAAAACACAAGATCATCTGGAACGATTTCTTGACAAATACAACCACCAGCTGCCGTAAGACGCTATCGTCCTCCGCATTGACGTGGTAAATATATACGGCAACACACCAGTGACCGAAGCCATTTAGTCTCTTATACAACTGCTGCCAAATCATTAAGGTGATGAGAACCTATACAGTCAGTCACTGCCCGACGTCGACAGGCTCTTGTTTCATTGCTTAGAAAGTAGCACGTTTGGATTTGACTAACACAAGTAACGGCTCGAAATAGCAATGGGCAACAAGGTGGACCCACCTGTGGCCATAATTTGCATGCAATTTTAAGCAAACGGTGTCACTCACCTCAAAGGACTATCCAGCACTATCAAGTTCACCTCGGATAACATACACAAGATACACTTCCCTTCTCTGGACACTGTAGCAAGTCACAGCAAATGTACGACCTAACTGCATAACAAACCACTATTCAAGCATCATCCTTCATCATTCGTCAACGCATCCGATGGCCACCAGAAAAATAATGTATTCGATCCGAATATCGACAAGCGACCAGTCCGTCGTCTACCGCCACCACTAGGTCAACCGAAAAATCAATCGGCTGTTCGAGCAAAACTGGTAGTCGTCGTGCCTCCTATATCGATTGAAACCAGAGGTTATCCGTCAAACAATCAATCGATCGTACGACCATCGAACACCGAAGAGATCAGCAAGCGTGGCTGGAACATCTCAATATATGGATGGATTCTAACACTACCACATGTCAACGAAAACCTCACAATAAATATTGCTTCAGTTAACGGAAGAAGGAATATATAGGTACGTGTCCCCCGGGCCGGCACTACAACCATACACAGTTGGCTTCCGACCTCACTGTCCCGGGGGAGCTGGACGGTGCTCGGCGCGTTAGGTCGGAACGCCTGGCAAGTGTCACCCATCTTGGTTGGTTGTACAGGATCAGCAGCAATTTGGCACTCACAGCGGCCAACAGATGAGCGACATTTGCGAGACAGCTCGCCCCACTCGTCTGTGGCTTAATCAACACTTCTGAGATGCAAGAAACAGCCTGTCAGATTATTATTTATGGGATTATTTGAGGGATGCCCACACCAGTAGCAGTATACCTGCTTCCTCCACACATTCTTAGCGATCATTGGGACATGTAAAGTCCACCCTGAACGCAAAATTAAGTAGTCCATGTACATTTGCAAGTTCAGACCTAAACTGAATAGTAACTTCTCATCCTGACGTTTGTTAGGGTGAACGAGGCCATTGCGATATTAACGTTATTTCTCTGTTAGCTTTTGCTATTCGTGGTAGCGCCCTTGTGTAACTTTCACGTGGTATCTACGTGACGATTTTTCGAAGTGTCGAATGATGTCAGTTCCTTGAATGTGACCATGGATTGTACCCGAAACATAATATTCTTCATCAAACTTTTACATCCTTCTCAGGGAGGTGATTTAAAAAGTGAATACTCTACACGATGCGCATTTATTAGAATACACTACACCTAGCCGGGCACATCTTTGCAGTCACGCATGCATGTGCTGATGCTTGCCAACAATGTTACAATATAACACGTAACGGTTCATGCGTTCTCTTATCTATCACGCCTCGACTGCTTTGTTAACTTTTCTTTGCAATATGCTATCAACTGTAACATGCAAATCCGGATCAACTGGTGCAGTGAGTCGCATAGGTCTTGTGATTAAGTGTCGGTTGGTTGGTTGTTGGAGTTTAGGGGCGCATCGACTGCGTCGGTCATGCAGCGCCCATTGTGATTAAATGTCACGTTGGAACATTTCCACTCCGAGCTTAAAATATTTCCAATGGCTGTTCTGCATGAGGCAAATATCCGACGTGAATTACACACGAGGTCAATCATAAAGTTTGCACACATCAGAGTCAGAGTTTTCGATCGGAAGGAACCCCCTGCCAGGTTTTGTGAATTCAAACGGGATAATGAAAACACAGCACGCAGATAACGCGGGGTGTAATGCGAGATACATGCTGTATTTTTGGTGGGTGCTGGGGAGGGAACTAAGATGTATTACAAGAAGAGACGATTGACAATCTATTCGAGGAAACTTCGGAGAAAGAAATGTAAGTGGTCTAGAAATAACCCCTAATTTTCCCAGGTACAAGAAGAAATTCCTGCCGGGTGAAATTATCAATATCTTATATACAAAGTGGAAGGATTTCCTTGGTGACAGTAGGTCCAGGTAACCCTCCCCCCCCCATACAAAAAAAAAACCTACTGTAAGAAAATTAACTGCCCAGGATTTTAACAAAATACGGGCAGAAATCGCCCAGGGACGTTCGGGCGACCTTAGCCGGAGGTCTCGGACCTACCGGCTTTTTTTAAAGGGATCCCAGAGGTGCATCTCGTGTCATAGCCACAACGGCATGCAATCACTACCATGTAGCCGAGTAAACACTGGTCTGTCGCGACCCCGAACAGAAACGGCCCGTCAACGGCCATAAGCAGTCGCCCTGTGCCCCAGGTCGTACCTGCAGAACGGTGGTGAACTTGCGCGCGCTCTCGTCGAACTTTTTATCGTGGTCGTCCAGCCGGGCCGTGTACTCTGCGATCATACGCGACTGGTCCTCCACCTTGGACTTGTAACCGCGCATCTCCTTCTTGACGTTGGCCAGCTGTGCCGTACTCCTGCCGGAGCACGTGCGCACCTCTCATACTGTCCAACTAGCAGGCTATGTGTAAACTATAACCCAGCCCAAGCGAACATTCCACGAACATAATACGCAAAGGGTCCAGAGGACAGCAGTGTGTTGTGTTAGATGACGTTACAGTGTCAGATAGGAACATTGCATTAAATAAAAAAACGGCATTATACATCCGCAAGACATCAAATTGGAGACCTGTTGTAGGATGCATGCACTTCTTATGTGCTTCACCAGAGTTCCCTGATCAACCTCCGCGGGCAGATTTTAAGAAATTGAGAATTCCTCTCCCACTGACTTAGAAGACTTGTAATACAGTGATGTACCAGCGGTGTGATTTTCTTATTGACCAATTCATGGCTCATAAATTGTCTGGTGTCCTTATTGCTTCACTGCACGCCTGGTGGAGCAGAGTGGAGGAGATAGCTTGGCAGGCCACTTTGGTAATCATGTACGATATTAGCACATCCCCATCAATCACAGGCGTGCATCATAACTTCAGTGGGACACGAGCACCACTTCAACACAGGCCACACCATTGTGACACGAGCACTGTTGGGATAGACCATACCATTGTGACACGACCAACGCTGGGATATAGACCACACCATTGTCACACGAGTACTGCTAGCATATAGAAAACACCATGGGCACACGAGCACTGACGGCATGGACCACGCCATTGTAACACGAACGCCATTGAGGTGCAGGCCACACCACCGTGACAATGTCACGCCATTGTAACACGAGCGCCATTGAGGTGCAGGTCACACCATCGTGACACGAGCGTCAATTGGATACAGGTCACGCCATTGCGACACGAGCACTGCTGGGATAGACCACACCATTATGACACGACCAGCACTGGGATACAGACCACACCATTGTGACACGAGCTCCACTGAGATGCAGGTCACATCATTGTGACATGAGCACTGCTGGGATAAATCAACATTTGTGGCACGACCAGCCCTGGGATACAGACTACACTACTGACACCACCATTTAAACAGACCATAGTGCCATTGTGGCACGAGCACTGCTGGGATACAGAGACCACTCTGACACCGACACCGCTGGGATGCAGACACCATTACGACACGAGTATAACTGCTGGGATACAGACGGCGGCCGACCAAACGCCTGCCATTCCGCAGGGCTACGCACTTTTTCAGCTGTTTGCTGAGCCGTCCTATCTTCTTTTTGAGCGTCGAATTGATAATGTAGTCGTCATCGTCATCCCAGACGTCCCAGTCGCCGCTGACGCTGCTGTCCACCACAGACGAGGCGGACGTGGAGCCGGGTCCGGGAGAGCCTGCCACACACACACACAGTGAGGACGCTGATGCCAGTACAGGTGCAGGCGAATCTGTGACACACAATGAGGACGCTGATGTTACCACAGGTACAGGCGAGTCTGTGACACACACACGGTGAGGACGCTGACGTCACTGCAGGTGCAGGCGAGTCTGTGACACACACACAGTGAGGACGCTGACGTCACTGCAGGTGCGGGCGAGTCCGTGACACACACACACACACAGTGAGGACACTGACGTCACTGCAGGTGCAGGCGAGTCTGTGACACACACAACACAGTGAGGACACTGACGCCACTATAGGTGCAGGCGAGTCTGTGACACACACACACAGTGAGGACACTGATGCCACTGCAGGTGCAGGCGAGTCTGTGACACACACAACACAGTGAGGACACTGACGCCACTACAGGTGCAGGCGAGTCTGTGACACACACAATGAGGACGCTGACGCCATTACAGGTGCAGGCGAGTCTGTGACACAACACACAGTGAGGACGCTGACGCCACTGCAGGTGCAGGCGAGTCTGTGACACAAACACAGTGAGGACACTGACGCCACTGCAGGTGCAGGCGAGTCTGTGACACACACACAGTGAGGACACTGACGCCATTACAGGTACAGGCGAGTTTGTGACACACACACACAGTGAGGACACTGACGCCACTGCAGGTGCAGGCGAGTCTGTGACACACACAACACAGTGAGGACACTGACGCCACTACAGGTGCAGGCGAGTCTGTGACACACACACAGTGAGGACACTGACGCCATTACAGGTGCAGGCGAGTTTGTGACACACACACACAGTGAGGACACTGACGCCACTGCAGGTGTAGGCGAGTCTGTGACACACACAACACAGTGAGGACACTGACGCCATTACAGGTGCAGGCGAGTCTGTGACACACACAACACAGTGAGGACACTGACGCCATTACAGGTGCAGGCGAGTCTGTGACACACACAACACAGTGAGGACACTGACGCCATTACAGGTGCAGGCGAGTCTGTGACACACACACACAGTGAGGACACTGACGCCACTGCAGGTGCAGGCGAGTCTGTGACACACACAGTGAGGACGCTGACGCCATTACAGGTGCAGGCGAGTCTGTGACACACACAGTAAGGACGCTGCCGTTACTACAGGTACAGGCGAGTCTGTGACACACACAACACAGTGAGGACACTGACGCTACTACAGGTACAGGCGAGTCTGTGACACACACACACACAGTGAGGATACTGACGCTATTGCAGGTGCAGGCGAGTCTGTGACACACACACAGTGAGAACGCTGACGCTACTACAGGTGCAGGCGAGTCTGTGACACACACACACACACAGTGAGGACACTGACGCCACTGCAGGTGCAGGTGAGTCTGTGACACACACAGTGAGGACACTGACGCCACTACAGGTACAGGCGAGTCTGTGACACACATAACAGAGTGAGGACACTGACACTACTACAGGTGCAGGCGAGTCTGTGACACACACAACACAGTGAGGACACTGACGCTACTACAGGTGCAGGCGAGTCTGTGACAAACAGTGAGGACGCTGACGCTACTACATGTGCGGGCGAGTCTGTGACACACACACAGTGAGGACACTGACGCCATTACAGGTGCAGGCGAGTTTGTGACACACACACACAGTGAGGACACTGACGCCACTGCAGGTGCAGGCGAGTCTGTGACACACACAACACAGTGAGGACACTGACGCCATTACAGATGCAGGCGAGTCTGTGACACACACAACACAGTGAGGACACTGACGCCATTACAGGTGCAGGCGAGTCTGTGACACACACAACACAGTGAGAACACTGACGCCATTACAGGTGCAGGCGAGTCTGTGACACACACACACACACAGTGAGGACACTGACGCCATTACAGGTGCAGGCGAGTCTGTGACACACACAACCCAGTGAGGACACTGACGCCATTACAGGTGCAGGCGAGTCTGTGACACACACACACAGTGAGGACACTGACGCCACTGCAGGTGCAGGCGAGTCTGTGACACAAACACAGTGAGGACACTGACGCCACTGCAGGTGCAGGCGAGTCTGTGACACACACAGTGAGGACGCTGACGCCATTACAGGTGCAGGCGAGTCTGTGACACACACAGTAAGGACGCTGCCGCTACTACAGGTACAGGCGAGTCTGTGACACACACAACACAGTGAGGACACTGACGCTACTACAGGTACAGGCGAGTCTGTGACACACACACACACAGTGAGGATACTGACGATATTGCAGGTGCAGGCGAGTCTGTGACACACACACAGTGAGAACGCTGACGCTACTACAGGTGCAGGCGAGTCTGTGACACACACACACACACAGTGAGGACACTGACGCCACTGCAGGTGCAGGTGAGTCTGTGACACACACAGTGAGGACACTGACGCCACTACAGGTACAGGCGAGTCTGTGACACACATAACACAGTGAGGACACTGACACTACTACAGGTGCAGGCGAGTCTGTGACACACACAACACAGTGAGGACACTGACGCTACTACAGGTGCAGGCGAGTCTGTGACAAACAGTGAGGACGCTGACGCTACTACATGTGCGGGCGAGTCTGTGACACACACACACAGTGAGGACACTGATGCTACTACAGGTGCAGGCGAGTCTGTGACACACACAGTGAGGACACTGACGCCACTACAGGTGCAGGCGAGTCTGTGACACACACACACAGTCAGGACGCTGACGCTACTACAGGTGCAGGAGAGTCTGTGAGACACACACACACACACTCACTGTAGACGCTACTAATGGTGCATTTTCAGGGATAAACCATATCGGATCGGTGACTCTGACCTTTGCACGTGTTGTCTGTGTTAGGCAACTTTTCAGTTTGTACATTATTAATACTGAAGCAGGCCCATTCCATGACAAATCAACCAGGCAAGGGAGTGATCGCCCACTCTCAGGTCTTATATTTTTTAAAGCAAAATTGGTATAAAGGGTTATCTTATGCCCTGAATCCACCTGTGCAAATTTTACTTCATCAGATCAACGGTTCAGAAGTTATAGCCTCGGGCATATCTGGAAGGTCACGCTGCAAGTTTATATTCGGTGGTCGATAACTAAGTTAACTATCAGTCAAAATATAAATATCCAGACATTTTTTAACTCGCACAAGATTTAAGGAATCCAATTCTGACAATACTTGTAATATGCGATGAATAATAAGGGTTGGGATAAATAATAACCCAAGGACCGAAGGTCACGTGACCTCCGGTGACATCGATGCCAGTGATTTTTTTATTTATTGACAGAATGGAAGGACCATGTTTTGGCTTGATATATAGCAAATGAAAAATAGCCGTTTTTCCTATAAATAATCACTTGGAGAGCACAAACTTTACCATATTTGAAGTGTTTCGAGGATTGGGCTATTAACTTGGCCGTCCCTCCGTCCAATATCGAGATGCAGTTTGATAACACACACCAACGCGTTCTCTGGCATTGTGTGGATGATGGACGGTTTTAAAAAGTAGTAATGGACAAAGCTGTATAATATTCATAAATTTGACGAACGATAACGTGGGAATTATAGGTGAAATCGACCAGGCAAAGGGGTGATTGTCCACCCTCATGTCCCAGATTTTGAGTAAATGATTGCTGCATAGGGTTATCCTATGCCCTGAACCCACCTGCTAAATGTTATTTCCATGAGTTAGTTATTTGGGCTTAAGGGCGCGCCGACTACGAGGTCATTTAGCGCCCATTTATTTCCATTAGGTCAACGGTCCAGGAGTTATAGCCTCGGGTATTTCTGGAAGGTCACGCTACAAGGTTACGCTCGGTGGCCGATAACTATGTTAAATATCGTTCAAAATATAAATGTCCAGACATATTTCAACTCGCAAAGTTTCAAGGAATCCAATTCCGGTAATATCTTTGTATGTAATAAATGATTGAAAAGTTACCCCATGACCTCAGGTCACATGACCTCCGGTGACCTCGATGCCCGTGAAAATTTACTTTTTCAAATTAACACGATGGAAGGATCATATTTTTGTTCCACATAAACCGAATAAAAATAATAGCGATTTTTCCTACAAATGTTCGTTTGGAAAGCGCAAACTTTATCATATGTGAAGATTATCGAGGATTCAACTTCTAACTCGGCCAGGCGGGGCTGTCAGCAGAGCCCAAGCCAATAAAGGGCCCCTTAACTTGATGGACAGGGTCCAAGCGTGTGAAAGGGTCCTCCGGCTTGCCGGAAAAGGCCCTGGGTCGTCAAAGAGGGCCCCTGAAATGACGGAGAGGCCCTAGTTGCCGCAAGGGATCTCGGGTCGTCAGAAAGGGCCCTTGAGCCGTCGGAAGTGGCCCAAGCTGTTGAAAGAGGGCCTCTGGCCTGACAGGGGAGGCCCTGGATCGCTAAGGAGGTCCCCTGCGCCGACGAAGAGGACCCCTGGCCGTTGGAGGACCCGGGCCGGCGGGAAGAGCCCAGAGCCGGCATGAAGGGCCCTTGGGCCGATTAGGGCCGGAACCGCACAGGGGCCCCTTGCATGATAGAGGAAGCCCAAGGTTTTGAAGAGGAGACTCCGATCGGACGGAGAGTGTGCTGAGCCGTGAAAGGGTCTCTGAGCTGACGGATGGGGCACTGGGCCGGACGTGCAGAGCCACTGGGTCGGCTTTGGCTCAAGCTGATGGAGAGGGTCTCAGAGCTGACAGCGGGCTTCAGGCCGATAAAGAGACCCCGAACTTCGGAGACGATCCGGGATAAAGTGGAGGGTTCCTGGTACTGCGTAAAGGGCTCCTAAGCCCATGGAGGGACCCTGGCTGCTACGCAGTAGTGGTGTTTCCATGGGGTAAAGGGGTACCCGCTCCCTGTCCAATCCAATGGAACCCTCCAGGCGACCGCCCCGAGGGGCAGAAATATAACCGAAGAAATGTCTAATAGCTATAACATCTAACATCTAATAGCTTGTGTGGAAAGTGCTCTTGACACGTGAAGAGTTCCACCCTGAGAGCTAGCAAGGGCCGTGAAGACAAGAGGGGACCCCCGCCCGAGAGCTGGAGTGCCTATGCCAGCTGGAAAGAGCAGTCTCAGCTGGAATTGGCCCATAACGGCTGAAGAATAAACAGACACGTGAGGGTCTCAGAAAGCTGGGATGCTCTTTGGGTCTGAAAGGGCACCTGAGGGATGAACAGGACCCGTGCGAGCTGAAGAGAACTAGTGAGGGCCCATCTCAGATATGAAATTTCCCGAGATGATAGCTAGACAGGACTATTGGGAACTGTGATGGGCCCCTACAACCAGGAGAGGGCCTTGGGTGATGCAGATGATCTCCTGAGAGTCAGAGAGGACTGGACTGAGATTCTTCCGATGGTGAGAGCGGCCCCTAATGAATGAACAAGGTCACCCAAGGGGAAAAATCCCTGTTGGCTGGCAATTGAGGTGAGGAATACCAAGGGCCATCCTCAGAGCTACAATGCTCTTGAAACCACGAGAACTGTCGATAACTAAGAAGGATCCCTAGCAGCATGAGAAGGATAGAGTTCCCTGAGAGCTAAGAAGAGTCAATGATTGTGAGGAATACTGATGGCCAATGTCAGAGTTAGAAAGCCCTTGAAGCTAGAAAGACTGTCAAAGACTGGGAAGGGCCCCTAGCAGCTGGAGAGGACCCCTGATGATTGGAAATTGTCACTGAGCGCTAGAGGGGACTGGACTGGGATGCCCAAGAGGCTTGGAAGGGGTCCCTATGAGCCGAACAGGGGCCCCTGAGATCTAAAGATTCTCTAAGGCTAGCGATCGTTGTGAGGGCGATCATCAGTGAGGTCAATCATCAGAGGACCCCTGATGATTGGAAATTGTCACTGAGCGCTAGAGGGGACTGGACTGGGATGCCCAAGAGGCATGGAAGGGGTCCCTATGAGCCGACCAGGGGCCCCTGAGACCCAAAGATTCCCTAAGGCCTAGCGATCGTTGTGGGGAATACTGAGAGCCAATTCAGAGCTAGAACGTCATTGCCAGCCCGAAAAACTTGAGGAGTATGGAGGTCCCCTGAGAGCTAGAGCGGACCGGACTGTGATGCTTCCGAGGCTTGGGAGGAACACTGGGGGATGAACAGAGCCACGTAAGAGCTAAGGGGAGTTTCTAGAGCTGGCGATGTTTGCGATAAATTGTGAGGCCTGTCTCAGAGCTGCTCTGTCACGAAGGAAGAGGTGGAGGTCACTGCGAGCCTTGAAGGTCGCTTTACGAAAGCTCTCGCCGTCAAGGGAACACAACAATTTCACAAGTTCTCGCCTACTGATGCTACGACTGTTTTGGTACATGTATTGCCGAACGAGGAGGGACATGCCGTGAAAGTGTCACGACAGGTGGACAAAGACGAGCTAGACACGAGACAGAAACAATTGGTGCACATAAGAAACATGGTTTGTTACCGCAGCTACTTGCAGATTTGTGTGTTGATCTGTCTTTGGGCACATATAACAAAAACTTTGGATCGTTTCCATGCCCTCAAATATGCAAACGGTACTTCGATGCACTTCGGACGGGGCGTGGTTGTGACGTGATGTACCTCCTTATTTCTCAGTTGGATGCATGTTTGTTCTGAACATACAATGATTGTGTAACTATGGTGTATACATTACCCTCATGAATCCCTATGGATCGTGTTTTCTGTGAGAATACAAGCATTAATAGATGTCAGGAAGTGTTCTCGGCGAACGAAATTGAGAGTAATTGAGAGTAGGCGTAAATTGAGACGCATTTACTAAGCGAAATAACTGGATATAACAAAACACAGGCTACTGGTGCCGACCACAGTTCAGTTGAGTCCAATGGCCACTTCTGACATCAGTAGGCGCCTTTTATCTCATATAGATAACTGCATATTGGAGGTAAATAAGTACATTATAAGACATAAATCCACACAATGCCCGAGAACACGTTGCTACGTGTTATCAAACCGCATCTCCATTTTGGACGGAGAGGCGGCCGAGTTAGCTCGACCTTCGAAAGACTTCAAATATGGTAAAGTTTACACTTTCTAAATAAGGATTTTTTTAAACGCCTATTTTTTAATTTGCTATATATGAAGCAAGAACATGGCCCTTCCGTTGTCAATTAAAAAACAATAATTAACGGGCATCGAGGTCACCGGAGGTCACGTGACCTGAGGTCATGGGATAACTCTTTTATTACTCATCACATATTACAAATATTGTCAGAATTAGATTCCTTGAATCTTTGCGAGTTCAAAAATGTCTGGATATTTATATTTTGACCGATAATTAACTTAGTTAACGCCCACCGAACATAACCTTGCAGCGTGACCTTCCAGAAATGCCCGAGGCTATAACTCCTGAACCGTTGACCTGATCGAAGTAAAATTTGCACAGGTGGATTCGGGGCATAAGATAACCCTTTATACCAATTTTGCTCAAAATATGAGACATGAGGGTGCCGGGCCCTGGTCGATCTGTCGTGAAATTCCCCAGCACGAAATCGCACTTTTTCGACCAGTGTCCGAAAACCAAGAGGAATACAGGTGACTGAATGCAACCCCAACATTGACTTGTATGACCTGACCTAGAAGGTGAACCAAGAGATAGATAAAAATGTCGGGAGTTACTAGAAATTCAAGGATGTAGCTACACCATGTCGCTTTCACATCCATCTGTATTGCTCAGAGGCCAGTAGGAATTGGAGGACAAATTGACATCTCTGTACTGTGAGTGGTAAAAAAACTATCTCACATTGCCAGGGTTAAATGTCGGGTTTTAAAACGCACCCATATCACAATTAGATAATACCACATAATCACCTGACTAATACGGCAAATATGATCATTATTTGGAAGCTGCAGAACCCAAAAGCAAAATCTGCTTCAACAGGCAACGTCCTCCGCCACCTATCAAGTCGCCCTGGTCCAAGGTACCAAATACGGACCATTACTGGGAAGTAGTAGGTCCAAAAATAAACTTTGCCGAAAGGAAACGAACTCTGGCAACCTATGTCTTCGTCTTGGGCCAAGGTACCAAATACCGGCCATTACTGGGAAGTAGTGCGAACAAAAATAAACTGTGCGAAGAGGTAAAGCCCTTTGGCAACCTATGCAGTCATACTTGCAGTGAAAGATGTCAAATGGAATGTCAAAATATGATGTTGTCATAATACATGACTCCAATCGATGCATTCACAAAATGTTCTCTTGTATTTTTGGGTGAAGCTGAACTGACATCCAACTCGTGTTGAAAAGGAAGCTGAAGGATGGGGAAAAATAGACATTATTATATATTTGTCATCCAAATTTGCAATTGAAGCTTGCAATCAATCGGGATTTGTCAAGTAGGAGTTTCTACATTCGGGAATTACGTCACTCTATGGACAATATTTCTGAAAATGGACTGTTTTGTTCAGCTAGTAGCATTCTTTGGCACGCATCTACCATTCCATATTAACCATCCTTGGCGTACAGTATTTCATGTAGCAATGATTGAACTCATCCTGGCCACGGATATATAACTGGACAACAAAGCATCGTGATAAACTAAAACTACAATAAAACGCCTGATTCCAACTAACACCAACATATGCATATACTACAAAGCCAAAAGAACCAAACAATCTTCTATAGCCATACACCATCTTCGTAATTTCAACCAGAATTATGAAATCGAAGGGAGTGGTTGACAAGTGCCTACATGGCCTAACTGATGCATATGTGGTGGCCACTCACTGGGGTAGTTGATGTGCTCCTCGGGCCCGAACGACAGCAGGTCGGGCAGGTGGCGCTCGATGTGCTCCTTGAAGTACTCGGACGCCATGGTAGACAGGTCGAACAGCTCGTCAGTGATGCGGATCGTCAGGCGACTGGGCGTCTTCAGCTGCGCCATTATCAGTATCACCTCGTCCAGAATCTGGTGCACGCAGACAGAGCACAACTAGTGCCGGTGGCGGCCACTGGTGGCTGACCAGCTCCTCCCTCGTCACCAGTCACCCCACCACCCCGTCACCCTACGTGACTGACCAGCTTCTCCCCTAGTCACCCGTCACCCCACCACCCTACGTGACTGACCAGCTTCTCCCCTCGTCACCCCACCCGTCACCCTACGCTGACTGATCAACTGCTCCACTTGTCGTCCCATCAACCCACCACCCTACGTGAATAACCAGATTCTCCCCTAGTCGTCCCATCAACCCATCACCCTACGTGACTAACAAGCTTCTCCCCTCGTCGCCTCACCACCCCTCCACCATACGTGATTCAGCTTCTCCCCTCGTCGCCTCACCACCCCTTCAACATACGTGATTCAGCTTCTCCCCTCGTCGCCTCACCACCCCTCCACCATACGTGATTCAGCTTCTCCCCTCGCCGCCTCACCACCCCTTCTACATACGTGATTCAGCTTCTCCCCTCGTCGCCTTACCACCCCTTCAACATACGTGATTCAGCTTCTCCCCTCGTCGCCTCACCACCCCTCCACCATACGTGATTCATCTTCTCCCCTCGTCGCCTCACCACCCCTTCTACATACGTGATTCAGCTTCTCCCCTCGTCGCCTTACCACCCCTTCAACATACGTGATTCAGCTTCTCCCCTCGTCGCCTCACCACCCCTTCAACATATGTGATTCAGCGTCTCCCCTCGTCGCCTCACCACCCCTTCAACATATGCGATTCAGCGTCTCCCCTCGTCGCCTTACCACCCCTTCAACATACGTGATTCAGCTTCTCCCCTCGTCGCCACACCACCCCTTCAACATACGTGATTCAGCTTCTCCCCTCGTCGCCTCACAACCCCTCCACCGTACGTAATTCAGCTTCCCCTCGTCGCCTTACCACCCCTTCAACATACGTGATTCAGCTCCCCCCTCACCACCCCTTCAACATACATGATTCAGGTTCTCCCCTCGTCGACTCACCACCCCTTCAACATACGTGATTCAGCTTTTCCCCTCGTCGCCTTACCACCCCTTCAACATACGTGATTTAGCTTCTCCCCTCGTCGCCTCACCACCCCTCCACCATACGTGATTCAGCTTTTCCCCTCGTCGCCTTACCACCCTTCAACATACGTGATTCAGCTTCTCCCCTCGTCGCCTCGCCACTCCTCCACCATACGTGATTCAGCTCCTCTCCTCATTCCACCATCCCGCCACTGTACGCGACTGTCATTTGGTTTTTGTAGTAGATGCGAGCTTTTGTGCCGTGGGTTTGTCCTGTCTGCTGTTTAGTGCATGTGGCGTTTGGTTTTCTTGGTCAATGCTGTGTTGGAATAGCCACTATTCAACAGAACTTGTTTTATCTCCTTAAGCACTGCCTTTAGGATGTTAAGTAGCACGATGATACATATTGTTATTAAGCTCATAATAATCTGATCGTAATGAGCTTAAATCAGTACTAATCATCATACTACAGAAGTTGGTTTAGTCGCCCGAGGTCAGTGTGCAGGGATGTCCAATCAGAACAGCGATTGAATGTTCGCCTTACGAGAGATCTGATGGTGTTGGTCTTGTATATGGAGGGATATTCGCTGTGTGCATTAAAACACTGGCCCTAGCCAGTCGGCTGTATACACACAATAGTTGGAAATTGTGTCCCGCTGTAGTCAATTGACACATCTAGGAAAGGGATGGCATTGGCTGTTCGTTTCGAAAGTGAAAGTTAACACAAACAAGTATAAAGCTGCCCAGATGCAACACCTCTGGCCACAATTAGGCTGCGTTCTTTGTCACGTTCCGTCCACGAATTCCGTGGACTCTGACGTCATGTGTTGTTCTTTGTCCATTCCTCACGAATTCCGCGGCCAGATATCGTGGATTCTGCGGGGAACGCGCGGACTGAAAAAAGCTTTCCAGCCCCGTCCTGTGCGGTTTCTTCCAAGATGGCTACGCACATTGGAAGTGATGTGCGGGCCAAGGAAGACATTGCAAATTCGCAAGTAATGTTGTGGAGTGGATACGATTGGGCTAGATTGTGCGAAGATGTCACTAATGAATGTCATGTTCCCACCGGCGAGGATTTTCCGTTGCAGCGTGGTCAAATTATCAACTGTTGAGGTGAAACAGCAGTAAGCTAGACACTACCTTCAGAAACTTCTTTTTCTGATTATTTGCATCTCCACCCAGTAAACATGCCGATGTCGGCCCGCTGTCCGCATGTGTCGGGGCGAACTCGACATCTCGTAAGCGGCATGCCGACATCGGGCCGCTCTCGTCCCGACATCGGCATACTGATCTGGAATATGACCTATGTAAGGTTGAATTCGGCATATCAATAGCGGCTAGCTGACGTCGGGCCGTTGTCAGACATCCCACTCCCCAGCCGGCAGCGGGCCCCTAGCGTCCCGACAGCAGCCTGACAGCGGTCCCACGTTGGCTGGGCGTCAGCTGCATGTCGGCTTGGCGGACATTCCACTCCTCAGCCGACAGCGGGCCACTGGCGTCCAGATAGCGGAACGACGTCGGTCCGCGGTTGGCATGTTCACTGGGCAATGACCAATGTAAATGTCCTCCCTGCCCTTGACATGCCTGTCATAGCCTGCCTTGGACATGTCTGACATTCATCTACCTAGAACACGAGCCATCTCCTAATGGTTTCGAATTTTTATCCTTTGATTGTTGACACCATGAGCATTAAATTAGGCATCAGTGGCCAGTAACAATAAGATCATAGGTGGGAGCTTTGTAGAATTACTGGTGTTGCCAACAAGTGATTCAATCACATTGCTTTAATGTAACAGCATGCAATGAATGTTAATCATACAAATTAGTGGAAGGTTTGCGAACAGCGACACAAATGGCTCACATAAGTAATCCGGCGCGAAATATAAACAGGACGCTCCGCGGCTGCAGTCCACGAAATATGCAACATCACATTCCACGGAATCCGTGGAATGAAGGAGACAAAGAACGCACCCTTAATACGCTGCATGCACACGGAGCAGGTTGCGAGCGCTCACCTCGCCGGCAAAGAAGCAGATGTGCTTGCGCTCCATGTGTTTGCCGAATGTCATCTGCAGAAGCGTGAGCCGCATGTTGAGCGTCTCGATGATGTCGCAGTGCGTCACCAGAGGATGTTTGCGCCGCAGCGACTCACGTCGTGGCATCTGCGGCAGCAGCGACACGACTAAAGAGCCGCACCGCCACACTCCAACAGCCCAGCCACTCCACCACAACATCATTCCATACTGGCATTGCATGCTGAAGAACACTGCCGCCACTCCTGAACGGCTTCATCACTTCAAACATCATCTATTGACTGAGAGCCTCACCGCCACTGTCGAATCTCACCGCCTGTGCAGAATACTGCAGAACATCATCACTTGAGAACCTCATCACTGCTCCAGAATATAACCACCTCTCGAGACCCTCAATCACCATTACAGAGCCTCATCACCACTCGAGATCCTCACCACCTCTCGAGACCCTCAATCACGATTGCAGAACCTCACCACCATTTGAAAACTTGATTGCCACTGCAGTACCTCCCCACCACTAAAAACGTATCACCACTACCGAAGCTCACTACCATTCAAGAATCTCATCACCACTGCAGAACCTCACCACCACTCAAGAACCTCATCACGATCAGTACCACGAGCATTGCTTTCGAAGTAATAAGCTAAACAAGCAATCCTGATTTTTCGGCTGTGTAAGTGTTTATTAAGAATTACCGCATAACATTACAGAAACACGATACTTCTGACGACATGACTGCGGAGGACAAAAAGCAGCCGAAGAACGTGGCCGACACCGTTAAAGAAATATGGTGGCACAATGCACACGCACAGCTATAGAGCAGACGACTACATCCAGTGACGCGACAAAATACAACAAACATGTCGCTAGAGATGACAGAATGACAAGGCGACACCGACGTATCAAAATGGCAATTGAACAAGCACCACCATGACAGGGACTGATCCACGACCGTCAGTCGTGCTGAGTATGACGATATCAGAGGCACAAACGTCACAAGTCAAGGCCACGGTGCCATCACTGATGAACGGCACTGAAAAGGCTGAGTATGACATCAGTGGCACAGTCAGAGCCCAAACGTAATCAATTCAGGCCACGGTGCCATCACTGATAAACATGTACTGAACAGAAGGCAAGCAGCGCCCTGGAGTGGCAGGATTCGCGCTATAATGCAACATACAGCACTCGGCTAAAAGCATTGCTTGAAGACAGGTAAGGTTATATTTTCAGTTGCAAAAATCGGCCTCAGTCGGGTAAAAAATGGTTATTGTCTTGATCACTGGTCAAACAATAGCTCAAAGCGTAGGTCAGTTCTTTGAACAGCTAATATAATCTGAACGTTTTTTTAGACCATGGTCTTTCAACGAACCATGCAGTCTGCAATGAGTCTCAAAAGGAGACTCGATACTTAACCGTACCGCAATAGCAGTCAACTTCTCGCGAGAGCATTGGCCGTAGAAGAAGAACCTTGGGTTCTTGCACGACGCATTCAACCGCTAGGTTACATAGCGTCGCCAACCTCCCACGCCGATTGGTCGCGGGTGGACTCGGTAATGCCGTCGGTTGTGAGATCCGAACCCACAATCTTGCGATCAAGAGTCCGACGCTCTACCAACTGAGCTACCGCGGCCCCAGAGCATTGGCAGTCAACCTCTCATTCCAGCATAGGCAGTCAACCTCTCACTCCAGCATTGGCAGTCAACCTCTCACTCCAGCATTGGCAGTCAACCTCTCACTCCAGCATTGGCAGTCAATCTCTCATCCGAGCATTGGCAGTCAACCTCTCACCCGAGCATTGGCTGTCAGCCTCTCACCAAATCATTGGTTGTCAGCCTCTCACCACATCATTGGTTGTCAGCCTCTCACCACATCATTGGCAGTCAACCTCTCACCCGAGCATTGGCTGTCAGCCTCTCACCAAATCATTGGTTGTCAGCCTCTCACCACATCATTGGTTGTCAGCCTCTCACCACATCATTGGCCGTCAACCTCTCACCCAAGCATAATAATAATAAAAACAAATCATTTGCCGTCAACTTCTCACCGGAGCCTTAGCTGCCAACCACTCACCAAATCATTGGCCGTCAACCTCTTACCTGAGCATTGGCCGTCAACCTCTCACCCGAGCATTGGCCGCCGACCTCTTACCTGAGCTTTGATGGCCTGGAACCGCTGTAGTGTTTGGTTTTGCAATAAGTGAAAGCTTTTCGTCAACATATTTCCTGACACCAAGTTGAACTTCTGGCATACCTGAAACACAAGAATCATACATCACAAGTGATATATGAGCACATGTACATTTGCGGGATGTGTGAAGCTGAAAGACATTAATACTGTAAGTGATTTAATGTTTGTTGCTCATTGAACATCATTATTCCCAAGGAACACGACCACATATCAGTTCTGAAGTTGTAGGACGTCTTCAGGTTCATGCAGACATCAACAGCGGTAGGACATTTACACGGGAGCAAGATTCACACAGAAGCAGCAGTTTTCATCCTCTGAAGGTTCATCTGTTGTCAGGTTATATAAATTCCTTGGCGTTGTGGGGAGGAACGTTGGAGACAGATCAATATTACATAATATTTTCCTTGATACTCGAGAAATGGAATCTTAAAGTTACTTCACGCTGTGTGCATATTCACGTACAAACCTTCCGCAAAGTATAAAAACGTTCTGTATATTTCTTGTTTTGGGAAGGATTGTACCAAAACATACAATAAATATAGACTATTAGATTCTGGTTTAATATGATCGAGGAAATTGTCATATTTTGGCATTTATCCACCTGTTCTAATGCGATACCACACGAGATGTTCTCGCCATAAGCGGTACATCGGGTGACACATCACATGCGATACCACACGAGATGTTCTCGCCATAAGCGGTACATCGGGTGACACATCACATGCGATACCACACGAGATGTTCTCGCCATAAGCGGTACATCGGGTGACACATCACATGCGATACCACACGAGATGTTCTCGCCATAAGCGGTACATCGGGTGACACATCACATACGATACCATACGAGATGTTCTCGCCATGAGCGGTATATCGGGTGACACATCACATGCGATACCACACGAGATGTTCTCGCCATAAGCGGTACATCGGGTGACACATCACATGCGATACCACACGAGATGTTCTCGCCATAAGCGGTACATCGGGTGACACATCACATGCGATACCACACGAGATGTTCTCGCCATAAGCGGTACATCGGGTGACACATCACATGCGATACCACACGAGATGTTCTCGCCATAAGCGGTACATCGGGTGACACATCACATGCGATACCACACGAGATGTTCTCGCCATAAGCGGTACATCGGGTGACGCGTGACATCAGAAGCTCCAGCTCGGAACGGTGTGGAAAAGCATAAACTGGGAGCATGACTACGTCTGAAGCAAACTTCTCAGCATTCTTCAGTGGTTCATACGAGCCTTTATCCCCGTGATCCACCACACATAATATGGAGGCAAGATGAACTCCTGCGGCCATTCACACAAGGCTTGCGCATTGTTGTTGGGCATTGCACAGAGCAAACATGCATGGAAGTTTTAGATGTAAAATTCCAAATTTGTTTCATTGATGATCTAAAGATCTTTATCTACATCTGAAACCCAAAACGAAAATGAATCTGGACACACTGTTTCACGCTAAATCGATCATGAATGCATGATGGGTAGGTTGTCAAGCTTAGTAAAGCATTAACATCATCCCGCAACCATCTTCGGCCCACTGTCCTATCTTGTTTCTGGATTTGCACATATTTATTTACCCCTGCGCACACAGTATGTGGTGTAAAATTATGCTGGCTACACTGTGTTTTGAACTGCCTATTTTAACTGGAGATGTACGTTAGCAGCGACAGCCATAGTTCTTCCCTTGGTTGCTTCTATTTGCTGGCAAATAACCACGTTTGCGTGCTTCAAAATTAACTCCATTCATACTCAACGCACTCAAAACTCAAACTCACGACATGCAGGCTTCCATTTCTCGACGTAAACTACAACCATTTTCATGATTATTTAGTTCACGTTCATGATTATTTAGAAGATATCAAAGGGACTATATACAATAACATCAATATATTTCCCCATCCGCCTTTTTCACCTGGAAAAAAATCCAGAGGGTGCAAGTGAAAAACTGCATCACAAATAATGCGTCGGCCACTTCTGTAACATATATTTCCCCAAGTAAGCAGGCATACATATATGTACATATGTACATGGGTACATATGTACATGGACATGTGTATGTTTGGGTTACATGAGCATGCACCCACGCAAATGTAAATATACTGCACTGTACACAAACATCCTACACTCATGCATGTATGCATTGAAGCACGTATCCCCTATTAACTTAAGCATGTACATCCAATAAGCATGTGCCCATAAATGAAGCATGTTTCCCTGTCAACACAAATGCATACGTCTTATGCCTACACCAAAATATTTGTGAACATGCATCTTAACTATGCATATGCACGCATCTATAACAATAATGGTCAACAATATTCCAAAAATGTACTGCATCGCCATGCACACGTTTACGTCTACATCTGTGTAACCATGCACACGTTTACGTCTACATCTGTGTAACCATGCACACGTTTATGTCTACATCTGTGTAACCATGCACACGTTTACGTCTACATCTGTGTAACCATGCGCACGTTTATGTCTACATATGTGTAACCATGCACACGTTTACGTCTACATTTGTGTAACCATGCACACGTTTACGTCTTGGTTATTTTACATCGACTTGTGTAACCATGCGCGCCCCAAAAGCCAACCCACAACGTTTATGTCCTCTACATTTGTGTAACCATGCACACGTTTACGTCTACATCTGTGTAACCATGCACACGTTTACGTCTACATCTGTGTAACCATGCACACGTTTACGTCTACATCTGTGTAACCATGCACACGTTTACGTCTACATCCGTGTAACCATGCACACGTTTACATCTGTGTAACCATGCACACGTTTACGTCTACATCTGTGTAACTATGCATACGTTTACGTCTATATCCACCACCTTCCTAACCATCCGTTTACGTCTACATCTGTGTAACTATGTACACATTTATGTCTACATCTGTGTAACCATGCACACTTTTATGTCTACATCTGTGTAACCATGCACACGTTTATGTCTACATCTGTATAACCCTGCACAAGTGTGTGCGTGTGCATGCGTGTGTGCACGTGTGTCTGTGTGTGTGCGTACATGTGTCCGTGTGTGTCACTTTACCACTTCAAACACTTATTGCAGGACTGCTTTTTGTATCTTTTGTTCTTATTTGTGGTCCTGTGAGCTTCGGCGGAACTACGAAAATTATCCGCGAAAAAAAACAATGAACCAGCCAGACATGAGGGCGAAGATGGCTTCGGCTTTCGCTTTGCGAAGCCAATGTTTTGTAGGCATTGACCTTGGTTTTTAACTTCGCATCATTTTAAACTGCTGTCTTCGGCTTCGGATTCGATATTTTTCTTACAGTTGCCTTCGGCCTCGTAGTATTTGGAACTGCTGGCTTTCGGCTTCGACACCGATTTCATGGCATTTTGGACTGCTGGTCTCGGTTGGTTAACATATTGTGGCTTCATCTTCGAAGAGATAAGCCTGATTTCATGTTTCGTGTGTATTCTCACTAAATAGTAGTTGAAATAAGAGGCAGTTGTGTGGGCCGGTGTTCATTGTTCAGTGTTTGTGACATTCTCCGTGGCATACCCACACATTTGTCCTCTTGTAATGTGGAATGCACTCCCTAAGATCTCTATGATCACAACTGTTCATCCATCACCGGTCGAACCACTTCCTCTCCCTCCCTCGATCAGCACCCACTTCTCAGTCCCTCACCATTTCTAGGAAGATGATATGACTGGTGGCCCGCCACACAACTGTCAATGGAGTTCCCTTACTCGAAATCGAAATTGCTTAGAATTTAGCATAAAAAACCCTGAGCGACTATAGGCGTCAGCATTATTTTTCAATAGACAAAAATATTGGACTCAGCTTCGGCATTATATGAGTAAAATGTTTGGCTTCAGCCGCAGCTTAATTTCGTTTGAGGTGGCTTCGGCTTCGCGAGGCCACGTATTTTGTGATTGGCTTCAGCTTTGTAGCTTTTTCAGTGTTGGCTTTAGCTTCGTTTTCGTGGCTTTTTTAACCGATAGTTTCGACTTCGTGATATTTTCACTTGTTACCTTAGGCGTCGGCTTCGGCTTTGGCTCCATGACCGCAGTGTGGGTTTGGCTGCGGTTCGAAGCCAACAGTCGGCTTCTCCCTCATGCCAGAAACCAGCAATCCTAGTCCTGAAGTTTGTTATTGCAAAATCCATAGTCGAAAGAACAACTACGCTATTTACACCAGCATGTGTTGCTGTATTGCATACTAGTCACTACAGACATTCTAGTCACATCTAGCTCCCTAGAAACGATATACTGTATGACATGGAAAATCTATCTCTATTTTCCTTGTCGCATTCGCTCTTTTTGAACCCGTCGCTCTAATCAATGTATATGCTAAGTTGTGGATATTTTTATCGTTATTGTTAACATTGTTGTCTACAAATTAGGTATCCCATGACAATTGAAAAAGTTAGCAAATATGTACGCAATTGGATGACAATTGGGTTTCAAAGACGCAAAAGTTATTTTAAGCAACATCACTTCCATGGCGAATTTGGACATCCTACCACTCGTTTCGGCATCTCACACATAATGAGAAACCATTATTATAACACTGTGTTGAAATCACAACAGACAAGAATGTACCGATGTATCATCGCACCAATGCATTGGCATTTAAAATTAATGCTAAGCACGAGCATTGACGTGGTGATTGTTCGATGCTGCAATATTCCTGGTAGCATTGTCATTGTTGCTCTACATGCATAATACCGCTGTTATCCTTCGTACAGTAAAATTGCTATGGCAGCAGATGCATGAACTGCCGCTCGCACTTGGAGGTCGTATACGAAATCAAGATGTCGATTCACCAAATGTAACTGATGTGCTAACATACAGCTCCCCGTAATCCCCAATAAATCGCATCAGTAATGTCTTATTAGTGTCAGCAGTGTCACACTACGTAAATGAGGAGAGCCATAATAGCTTAGGCATGATACAGCGATCACCTTTCTTTGTGTTTCTATATGCTTGGAATAACACGAGGAAGAAACAATCAGGAATAGTTTGGACGCTGATACGTGATAAAGTCAACGGTAAAATATGGAGCAAGCGGTGCACGAAGTGTTGATTTGACACCACGTTCCCTGGTACCGATTATTTTGAAGAACATCTGAAAGGAGGAGGAAGCGACCCAGGCAGGCAAGATAGTCAGTGCTCCGTAAGTATTGTACTTACTGTACTGTTCCGTCCGCTGACGCATGCTCAACTACAACTGAACATTTAATTACTGACAGATGCATCGTAAAATCCGAATTTTCTTTCAACTGCATAGCTTTCTGTGGGGTCATGCAGCACTCTGCTGCCTTTTGCCCCTCCCCTAGAATATGATGAGTCTTGGTACACCAAGATAAAAATGTGCACTGCGCAGTCTCCATAACAGCGCATTACGCCGCATTGCAACATAGAGGGTGCTTACCGGGTGGTCATTCTTTGACAGGGGGCATAACAGTTGGTACAACAGAGCGCCACATGGGTCACGACACGGCGTCATTGTACCGGGCACTGGCGATGGCCTACACCCACCCGCCCACCGTGCACCCGTGTGAGCGGGCGGCGTCAGCGACACACCCGCCGAGCGGCTCACGTCAGCCAGCGCCACACCCGCCGAGCGGCTCACGTCAGCCAGCGCCACACCCGCCGAGCGGCTCACGTCAGCCAGCGGCGAGGGCTGAGCAGGGCCGCCAGCAGCTGCACCCACTGCTGGCCGACAGTCCGACCACGGCCCACCTGTGGCCCACAGGCCAGGATCACACGGCCACAGACGGCCAGAGCCACACCACCCCCTCGGACATGCGGTGCCCCGACAGCGCGGCAGCCGGCCGGCCCGTGGCGTCCCGGCTGCAGCAGCTGGCGGCGGCCGTACGCGGCGGCCGCCGCCAGCCGCCCGTGCAGGGCGCCGACCTGGACTGCGCGCTCAGCACCAACCACCACCCGCTGCACGAGCAAGCCCGCCAGCTGGTGGCGCGCCTTAAGGCCGACTGCCAGCTGCTGCAGCTGCCGGACGGCGTGCGGCCGCGCACGTCCAGCACAGGCTCGGTGGTGGGCTCGGTTCGCCACCAGAGGCCGCTCGGCTCGGTCTTGGGCGCCGAGTACGAGCGCGCCCGACGCCGGCGCATCTTCTCTATGCTCTATAAGTGATGGAGATGGTCGTTCACCACCGCTCGCGATGTGCACGGAAAACGTGAGTGGACCTGTCGCAACTATCATTGATAACCGCTGCTCCCAAATTCAACAAAGAATGGTCAACATTTGCGGCAAAGTAAAAATGTGTAGATAAAAATAAATAGATGGCATTACGAAACTAATGTGTACCCTACCGTGCCAATGTCGTTGCACCGTGCAAAAAAAACCATGTGTTCATAAATTGGTATGTTTTGGTACACTAAGGCAACCGGATGTGCTCTTTGCCACCTTTCTCAATTACCTGTGGGTGTCCTTGCCGTACTACCAATTTATTTCGCCACAGCAGATATTAAACACCATTCACCTACCAGCAAGCCCATGTCACATGCCAACAATGTGTGGTTTACGTCCAACCATTCAGACATTTTCACCCCATGAGTGTGAAGCTACATCCTCACTCACTGACTATGGGCGAAGGAGCGGCCTAAACAAATGGGTGTGGCAGGCTGATTTTTAGAACAGAATATTTCCAGTCAATACCACGAGGTCAATGGATTTAAATTGGAGAAAGTTGGTTGGAGGCCAGGGTCAGGGCTATCGTGGCTATAGGGAGGATGTTGGAGGCCGGGGTCAATGCTATCAGGGCTATATGGAGCAAGTTGGAAGTCTGGGTCAGGGCTATTGGGTCTATATGGACGAAGTTTGAGACTGTGGTTAGGGCTGCGACTACCTGCTTCAACCCAGTTCTATGCTCATGCCACTAATAAGCATTTATTTGTGGCCTGAAGCATGTCTATCAGAAATGAATGAAGGACAACTTGTCCATGCAGACAAAAAAAACATGAGAACATGTATGCAAAATGACCAGAAATTAGCTTTTCCTTTTCAAAATATTAATTGGCGATAGCATTATTTCATAGACCATGAAGCAGCAACCACCAGATACATCACAATGACTAATAATGCTGCTAATTTGCTATAGAGTTCGTCGTGTGCATAACGCAATATATTATTCATGTTGCAATGACAAAGCAATAAAAATACTTCGTTGAGCTGATGTGAGCGAGATGGCTGTGGAGATGACTGAACTATTGGGATGAGGAAGGCGACTAGCATCAGTATGGCAGCATACCAGCCTATATCAAACAAAATCTGTGCTGACCTACTGGCACTGGGTCAGCTGGAGCTGATTTAAATTCTGCATTATGCAATCTGAGAATAGGCATTAGTATATCCATCATTTAAGTTACTGCATTAGATTATCAGACTCCAGAAATCATCATACCCTCGAACTGCACCTTGAGACACATGCAGTACCAACAGGGGGCAGAGGTGCACCCAAGTAGGAACAGAGGTATGACCTCTGTTCAAAAAGTAAAACATTGCCTACCCATGCAAGTCATGCATATTCCATGAGCTTCCATCACGACTAAGGAAACTTCAGCATACAAGTAGGAAAGAAATGATATCAACTTTGCACGATCGGTTTCACTAAAACCCCATTTCCACACTTTGAACGTAGGAAACATCTCTGACGCACTTCAGAGATCTCCTGGTGTGCTGCTGGCATTCGACACACAACACGACGCGCTCCCATGCTCACGGACAGCTGAGGCCCACTTACTATGCGCAGCCGCGACACCTCGCCGTAGGAGAGCACAGCCAGGATTTTATCCAGTATCTCGACGGGCAGGTCGAGGATGTGCAGTTGGGCGGTGCGGCGCGGCGGCAGCGGCTTCTGGAAGGTGGAGAGGCTCGGCTGCGAACTGCTCCCCTCAGAGGCGCACTCGAAGCAGCCATTCTCGTCGCCCTTGCCGAGCGGACACGCGCCGCCGGCGTGCGACAGCCTCGTCAGCACCATCACCGCTCACTGCAGCGCACCTGTAGCAAGCACAACTCAGTCATGTCTGTACAGCATGGTGTCATGCACACAGGCTGCACTCTTGACAACATCCGGATAAGATATATTTTAAAGAGAGAACAGGAATGAAAATTTCCCACTGGAAAAAACAATTGTCTTAATGTTAACTTTGATGATCCATTATCTAGACACCATCCAAATTCATGCTTCCTTTTGCATTTTGCTATACAAGGTATCTGCCAAGATGCCACCAACATTTACATTACTAGCTCAAAAGCATTCCCAGCAGCTCCCTACCACACCTCTCTCGCACAAAAAAAAACAGTAAAAGGAAGAAAATGATCACATTCATGAAATCATGATATATAACTAAACATATTTTCATGTTATCTTCAACATATTTTGAAGCTAGAAAGCCTATTCCATCAGCTGCTACTGATTTCAATTTGGTACCTTTCAGTGGAATGCATCTCATTCATCAGCCTCAGAGCAAGTTTTTCCCAGAACAACGATGAGCCACAACTTATAAGACAGAACAGAGGTCAGTATTTATTTCCATAACATATTTACATAAAACTCTCTAGTTTGGAATAACTCTCAGTTGACATAGTCACAATATAGTAGATGATATTCTGCACTTTTTCCTATCACCACTCCATGCCATCAATATTTCAGTAAAACATGTGCATTTGGGCTTTTATTTTTGCAAAGAACAGTTACAATTATGGTACTAATTTCAAGAACTTTGAAGTCCATAAAAGACAAAGTTAGTTAGTTAGTTATTTGGGCTTTAGGGCGCTTCGACCAGAATTGATCATTCGCGCCCACATAAAAGACAAAGACATTCATAAAAGACATTCCCTAAATTCCCTTAAAAATAGGAAAAAAATCTGCAAAATAATGGCCTTACAATGTCCTTTTGAAATACAAGATCACAAAACATTAATCCAACCATGCATGCAAGAAATGTGACATGCATGAAATGAATCACATGAGCTAGATTCTTATGAAATATATTAAACAAAGTGTGTGTGTATATGTATATATATTTATATATATTATATATATATATATATATATATATATATATATATATGTCTATGTATATACATATATATATATATATATATATATATATATATATATATATATATGCATATGCATATAAATATATACATATATATACATACATACATACATACATATATATATATAAATATATATCTATATATATAGTGGCAGCAAAACAAAATGTACACACTGCAAGCGCAAAAAAGATATATACATGGTGATCACTGAACACTTTTGTATTGTGCTCCCCAGCAACAGTCAGTGGGCGGAGCTCGGTATGACGCATGCAGCTGGACCCCACCCCTACCCTGACTCACACACAGCGGGAGAGCTCGGTGACCAACAGGCTCTCAGAGAGGTAGGGCCAACTGTTTGATGCTCTTCTGGGTGCCTTTTTTGCTACGACTCCCGACTTTGGAGGCCTATAATTTTGCTCCCAGTGGTTAGAATGGGACGAAAGAAGCTCACGGATGTTGAGAAGAGTTGGGCTTTGACCCTGTTGGAGCAGAGCATGTCTATGATACATGCCGCCGCAGATCTATAAGTCACGAGGCAGGTTATTTACAACCTCAAAAAGGCCGCCGCCTCCCTACCCCCAGGCACCACTCCGGAGAGAATGAAAGGCTCTGGAGCACCCCGCAAGACTTCCCCATGCACTGACCATATCCTGAAGAGAGCTGTGATGTCAGAGCCTGCAATTACCGCATCAGCACTTAAAAAGAAGCACCCTGATCTACTCCAGGACGTCTTGATCAGGACGATTCAACACCACCTGCAAAAGGACCTGGGAATGCCATGTCGCCGAGCTGCCAAGAAACCGCTCCTCACCAAGGCCATGACGAAAAAAAGGTTGCCTTTACCAAAAAAATATCGACACTTCACGTCAGACTGGAAGAAAGTGATCTTCAGCGACGAGAGCACTTTTAGGCTGGTCAGGGGAGCCTCGAAGGTCGTTCGTCGCCCCAAAAATGCATCTCACTACGACCCTAAGTTTATTGTGATGATTGTGAAACACCCTGACAGTGTGATAGTTTGGGGAGCATTTAGTGGCAATAAGGGCAGGGGAGGGTTGTATTTCCTGCCTAAGAACGTCACCATGAAGGGGAGCAACTATATCGAAGTACATAAAGAACTTTTTTTTTTTTTGGGGGGGTATTCATGAGTGCGATTCTGAATCGGCGCCCCTGTGGCAAGGGGCGCCGACATGCACGGCGGCGCCCCTTGCCACAGGTCCAAGGCAGTAAAAAAAATCCTGAGTGATATCCATATTGAAGTGCTAGACTGGCCAGGCAACTTCCCAGGCCTAAACTTCATATAAAATGCCTGGAATGTTATGAAAAACAAGATTCAAGAGGCCCGACCCAGCAACATCAAGGATCTGCAGGAGGTGCTGAAGCAGCTGTGGATCGACATGGACATACCTACTTCGCTAGTTTGGCCGAATCGATGCCCGAACGACTCAAGATGGTGTTGAAGGTGAAGGGGGACATGACAAAATATTAATTGTAAGGCTTATTCATCAATAAATGTCATGTAAGCTTCATTTTGTTGCTTTATTAGCCAAATATTGTTAATGTATACATTTTTTTGTGGCCACTATATATGTATGTATATACATTTATGTATATGTATATATATATATATATATGTATTCTTTTATACATTGGCTGTTGAAGATGTGGTGCTCATGATCATGAGCTCCATATGATCATGGTGCTCGAGTCATTGTACATACGTGAACACACACCAGAAATAAACAACAAGTCAGCACATATGTCACATTGTCACTCTGGAATAATGCATGACCAAAAAGGGCGAAGGGGGGGGGGGGAAACACGTTTCGATGTAAATGCGATCCAGTGCTTCACGATTGTTGTAAATAGTTCAGATGAGAATATACTCGTTTACGTGGGTGGGCCCTCAGGAATTGATAAAATGTAAGATGATGTTGCAAGAATAGCTTGTGTGAAACCTGTGCTCAATTTATGTTTTTAAAGTATACATGTGTGTGTTTATTTGCATTGTGCAGAGTGGTGATTTTGGAAATGGATCAATGTTTTAATCCGAAATGTCAATAAACGAATATAACTGTACATGTCACTAGGTGAAATAATTTACCAGCTATCTAACGAAACGAAGAAAACAGTACGACCAATTGAAAACCAAGACAGAAAACTTGCTAAAGCTAAATGCGCTCTTCTCTTCAACAGCCAATGCATAAAAGAAGATATCCTGCCAAAATATACCGATATATATAACCATAGCATTTGCCATAGCCATTGACTAAAGGTTACCATGAAACCTTTTGGAGATTGAACAATTGCTTAGTAAAGGTAACTAAGAGTTAGTAAGCTTCTTTGGTAACAAAAAAGGTGCTATGCATTTCCTGACTTTTCCTTGTGATATAAAAGGGACTTATTAACTTTTATCTCGTCTTACCTGAGGAAAAATGCCCTGACCAAACCATAAATGCAACCTACATCATGACAAGAAGAAAAGGTATTGGACATTGCTGGATGACATATGCACTAATTCAACACTCCCTACTCTACTTCATCACATAGTGAGGTAAAACAAACTTTAAAATAAAGTTTGTTCAATGTATGGGTAACTCTGACTCAGATGTCATTGTCATGCACATTTCTGACTGCAGAGCTATTCTCATAGGGTTGGAAAGTAGGTTGTTGTTTTTTGTTAGGAAAATTTGCCTTCTTGCAAATAATTTTCATAATTGGGAAGTCTTGTTTACAACAAAAAAAACTGGAGATGTGACTGGTCAGAGTAGCAATGTTTGGAAGTGTGGATGCCTCAACTCCTGTACCACCAATCATCTCCAGTTCTAGTACCTGAGGAAAATGGAGTTTTATAACTGGCTGCATTAGTATGACAATATCTCACTTGTTTGACTTTGCTCTAGAACAGACAAAGCTCTAGCTTAAGTATTTTGTTCTGAACTGTGAAGGTGTTGCTCTTCTAAACTTAGATGCTAAAATCACTTGCAAATTTACATATCTACACATTTACAGAAACCTCCCTAGTTTTGAATGAATATCAGGTGATGTAATGGTATCGTAAGGTAAAGCAATGTATTGATGGTATGGTTCTAGGTTGGATTGAAGCATGGTTAAGGGGACAGAAACAAAGGGTAGTATCAAATGGATGTAAACCTGAATGGAAGGATATTCTGAGTGGAGTACCACAGGGATCTGTTCTAGGGCCACTTCAGTTTATTACCTTTGTGAATAACATTGAGGTAAGGCTGAGGAATAGGGTGTTCAAATTTGCTGATGACATCAAATTGGTAGGAGTGGCTAACAGTAGTGAGCAATCTAGTAATATTCAACTGGACTTGGAGGACCTAAAAGAAGTGGGCTGATCAATGGCAGATGTCTTTCAACTATGAAAGATGTAAGGTTATGCATCTGGGGTCTGGAGGTGAGACCTTCAGATATATAATGGGAGATAGGAAATTGAATGTTATTGAAGAGAAAAGAGATTTAGGTGTGTTAGTTTCAAATGATCTTAAAGTAGAAAAACAAAGTGACAACAGGTCTTCAGTTAAAGGATTGTTGATCATTGGAAGTCTGCCTGCTGTTGTGGGGAGTCTGAAGGACTCCCTGAGAAACTCTAAGGGACTTGAATGTATTGACAAATAGTGTGACAACTTTTTTAGGTTGCAAACTCTTGTTTTTGAGTTTTAAGTAGTGGTGGATTGGTTGATATTCATGCTAAGTAGGTATGCACTGTACAGGCCCATTTAAACAGGTATGGATGGGTCTGAAAATTATTGGTAGGGACATTCAAGTCACATGTGCTTCATGAGATTGAGTGAATAGGACCAAATAGGTAAGGTAGATAGGCATTGATGAGTGTGGGGGATATTGGTGGATGTATTCTTTGGAATTAGGGATGTGGTATTGGTTGGGGTGAAGAGTGTCTTTTTGCCAGGGTTATGGTATCTTCCTTTTAAGGACTTAACGTGGATGGGCCTTGTGGCTCTTGCAGGATAAAGTACAATGTATCTGCATTGTGAAATATACCTATGTATTTTCTGATGCTTTTTATGATATTTGACTGATTTTGATGTTCTTTTCTTGGCGAAATGACTGGCTCTTGAGACATAAGTATTTGAACTTCAATTGGTTATAGCTTGAAAAGCTTTTGTTTCCTAAAGAAATGAACATCAAATTTGCTCAAAACATCAGTAAGTGTGAAAAAAATATTTTCAACAGAAAATAGCCCATGAGCTCTTCTATGTCTTTATTTATCTCCAGAAAGATAATAGAAAATCTGTCAATTTCATAGGTACCTACCTACCTACCTACCTACCTAAAAGTCCCATGAGCCTTTCAGCAGCCTCCATGTAGATCAACATAGCATGGTAGCCAAGTCCTAGGTAGGTAGGCACCTACTTGGATACCTAGGTACCTAGGTAGGTACTTGCCCAGTTCCCATGCAGGTACCTAGGTAGGTACCTACCTCCCATCAACTTGTTCATAGATGATGCATAAGAAAAAAGAATATGTAACATATGGGAGATGCCTACAAATCACACAAAATTACCTTCCAAAAATATTGCTTTCAAAATGTAAAATGCAACACCCATTGGTAGGCTACCTATGTAGGTACCACCTATATATCAACAAATGACTTAGGTACTTATTTCCCCCTTTAAAATATGTTCAAATGCCTAACATTAATTATAGCCACCTAATAGGTACGTACCTAATAGGTAAGTCTACCTACCTAGGTAGGTACCTACCTAACAACCTGCTGGATATAATATAAGCATTTTGCACAGATGCTAGATGTAGGTACTTGCACATCTTCAACACTTTATAACATGAAGGTGGAAGTAGGATAATTCAATAATTATGAAGACACTGATCAAACAACAGCAAAAATCAAACAGCAGCCCTGCAACAGATAGGTTTTGACCTTTCATCCGACAGAGCCTTCAGTGCGATAGGCAGGCAGGTAGGTGCCTAGGCTCACTTATTTGAATACCACCATAAGAAGAATCGTTTCGAAATCCAGTCTGCATATTCATTGAATACAGGCTCGTCAGTCGTCAACTAACCAATGACAATAACCGGCTCAGACCCCCATACTTTCACGCCAAGAGCGAACACTGCTACGGTCCACGACCATATTAGAACGATCACCGCGCACTTCGCAGCACTAGTCGCGTTGTTCGGTGTTATAGGCACCCCCATCCGCGACTAGTGGACTCGTCCGTTACTACAATACCTTTTTATAAATATTTGCCGTTTTGTTTCGAGGTAAGTAGTAAATTAAACAGTGGACTGCAATTGTATCGGGAACACAAAAATGATCCGAAGGCGCTACATTGCACTGAATGCCATATCAAGTTCAGTTATTTTATAGTAAACTTCATGATTCATGTTTCGAAATTGCTCAGTTACAGCCAAGCTCAGGGCGCAGCCAAGCTGAATTCGGCCCCCTTAACACCCAAAAATACACTAGATCAAACGAGAAATTTTGAGCTTTGCATAACACAACCCATACGTTTTCGGCTCGCTTCGCGCATCGGAAACTATTTCAATACATTTTTTTCGTGGGTTGGCCACCCTTAGGAAAACCCTGGCTGCGCCTTGCTCAGTTAGGTACCTACCTATTTCAATTATAATTCCACAATTAAACAGAATGATGCGAGCACAAAAGGATAGGCAGCAGGACAAGATCAAGGCACATTGTCCTCGTGTTTTCATGACTGTTGTCCTCGTTATTTCATGGGACAATTTCATGTTCATCCAGAATGCCTACTTTTAACCATTTTTGCAGAGGCTTTGGGGTAGAGGCCACGCACTGAGGATATGGAGTGAAGAGGGGAGGGTGATGGGGTTTTTGGATAGAATGATTCCCATGCAACGCCATATTAAGCCCGGTGCACACCCCGCGCTTCCCAGGTTTACGGACGTTTGATAACCGTCTAAAACGGAGTGAAAGGTTGGAAATTGCGGGTACTCCACCCAGCTCTGTCCTCAACGAACGTCGGAGGTACGTTTATGGCGCAGTTGTATCATGTTGCGCCCATAGAAGCCTCAAAGAAACAAATCAAACTTGAAACAAATCCTACTTCGGGACGGACGTCCGACGGACGTCCGACGTCCCGGTGCATACCTCGCGTGTGTCATATTTTACAGACGTCGGACGTCCGACTAGAATGGAGTGAAAAGAAGTCAAGAATCGCGGTCGCTCCGCCCAATTCCGTTCCCAACTGACTTCGCAGGTGCGTTCGTGCAGCAGTTATATCATTGCGTTGCGACTATTGACACAATTCCCACTTTTGAACAGACGTCGGACGGACGTAAATTGTCGCTCCGAAGTCGCCGCTAGACGCCGTCCCCGTCGAAACCATCCGGTTGCCGTAGGTGCTTTTACGGACATCTGACAGACGTCCAACGTCCATAAAACCCAAAGCGGCGCGGTGTGAACTGGGCTTAAAGTTGTCCCTCTGAAGTCGCCGTTACACACACTGCCCGTTCAAAACCGATACCCGCAGGCGTTTTTACGGACGTCTGGTGGACGTCCGATGTCTGTAAAATTTACAATTGGCGCGGTGTGCAGCTGGTTTACCGGTGACTCCGAAGCGACAACTTACAATGCCCGTGAAATTAGATGAAATAAGGAATTAAAATCAAGTCACAGATCAATGCATGACTATGTAAATTCACTTCATGACATGAATTTAGTTGCAATCGGTGATTGTTGCTGTTGCATAGCACGGTTCGAACAACAAGCACTGATTGCAACTAAGTTCATGTCATGGAATACATTTATTTAGTGATGCGTTCAGCTGTGACTTGTTTTTGTTTCAATACTTGCTCATGTATAGGTACATGAGCAAGTAAGCAAGAACAAAGATCTGCCCCATAACATCAACTTAGCTGGCCTAGTTGCTTGTTGCTGGTGCTGACTGTTGGGGCTGTTTGTTCGACCCGTCCGCTGTAGCTGTCACTAACTTTCAATTTGGAAGCTAACTGCCAATTTAGAAATAATGAAGCTTAGAAAATATGAACGCCTCCTACCCGGGCTGTAAGAAGTTCACTTCTAAATTTTGGAAATGAACTTACAATTTGAAATTATGTACGTTAGAAGTTGTGAACTTTAGAAAATACGGTGCGCCGCCCTTCGCGAACACAATTTACGTCCGTCTGCGACGGCCGTCTGCCGTCCGTTAGGAACGTGGGATTTGTCTCCACTTTTAAGCCCGGTGCACACCTCGCCCGCGTTAGGTATTACGGACGTCTGACGTCCGTCTCGAACGGAATATAAAAAGTCGAGAATCACGGGTACTCCTTCCCACCCCGCCCTGACAGACGTCAATCGTGAGTTTCTGGTGCAGTCGTGATGGAGCGCAGAAATGTCCATGACATCAGCAACGCATTCCCATTCTCATTCAGCATCCTATTCACATACCATCCGATTTCGCTGATATTTTCAAGATATGATCTTAGTCGCTTGCCAAAGTGAGACCAAGAACAATTACTCGGAAGCACAACTAATTTGATCTCCAGAGGTAATGAAGGTAATCGGTTAAAAAAAAAACTGGGCACCAAATAAATGTCAAAGTATTTCACTTACCGGAATGGTTCCAACGCCAAACAAGGGTGAACCACATCGAATTACGTGACCTTCAATGTCACAGTTTAGCCTTAGGTCACCAAGGTTGGTTTTACTCATGCACTATAGTAATTTACGTGAACCGAATATATTCATGGTAACACATTTGATATGCATGATTTTTTTGCAGGAAATAGTCCACATGGCTCGTACATAGAGCACGTCTAACAAAATGACTCTTCATGGGCACAGTTCCATCCCCGTTCGCAAAGATGCCCAAAATATAGTCATTATGCATAATTATTGGGTCCCTTATAATTTCCACGATATTTTACTTGGCGCCATGGATTAACACAAATACATTGGCTATGACTCATGGATGCTGCACATTCAAGAGTGTGATGTACGATGTCAAGGTTTGACCTAAGTTAGCAAAATATAGTTTTAACCTTACGCTATTGCCATCTACTGGATACCGAATAAGATCTTACTGAATACATTAATCGGATGGACTTTAGCGCCGAATAATCTCCCATCGGACGAAGAAGCAGCACATCCTAGGATGTGACCTTCGAGGTCACCTCCGTTTGACCGTTTGACCTCAGCCACCGTTTGACCTCAGGTCAGGATTGATGAAATTCAGAAAATTATGGTGGTCCAATGAGGTACCGTATGTTGGCCAGACGAACCAATAAATGTACACTATCTTAGCTCTGAAATATGCACAATTGATGCAAGAAACAGCACATTGAGTGCCCTGACCTATATCGGTGACACATTTCATCACGTAGCACCAGCGTCCCATTCAGCAACGCATTCAGCAATTGTCTGATTCGACGGACAATTAGGCACGACCTTCGCAGCCGTTGCCGTACATACACTACGACCCGATATTTTTATACGACGAACCTTTTCACCTACAGAGGTCCAAAAGTTAAACTAGGTCAAATCTGTAGTACCGCATAACTTGTCGGGGAATTCCCCTATTTTAATGAGTCAAGCGCTTGTGTGACAGCTATTAAGGTAGTATGCGGCACACGAAATTAACTGATCACTCAAGGTCACTACTTGACCGCAAGTCAAGGAATATACTAACATTACGTCTTATGGGAAAATTAAGGGGCACGGAGCAACATCTTTCTGAATACACTTATCGGATGGATATTAGCATCGGATAATCTCCCATCGAGCAAGGAAGCAGCACATTAGAGCATGTGACCTTCAAAGTCAACCTTTGACCTCAGGGGTCAGGATTGGTGAAATTTAGAAAATTAAATTGGTCCACTGGGTATGAAATGTGCTGATGAAATGCGTCAGCGATAGAGGTTAGGTCACGCAGTGTGCTGTTTCTTGGATTGATTGTGTATATATATCAGTGTCAGGATCGTCTGCATTTCTTGGTTGTTCTTGTCAACATACGGAACCACCTTAATTTTCTGAATTTCATCAATCCTGACCTGAGATCAAAGGTTAGCCTTGAAGGTCACATGGTCAGATGTGCTGCTTCCTTGTTTGGTGGGAGATCATTTGGCGCAAATATCCATCCGATAAATGTATTCAGGAAGATGTTATTCGGTACCCCGTACTTTTTCCATGGGGCGTAATGTGAAAGTATTCCTGGCCTGAGGCCAAATGGTGACCTTGAGTGACCAGATGATTTGGTGTGCCGAATCCTACCTTGATAGGAGTCGCACAGGCGATTCACTCATACCAGTAAGCTAACTCCCCGGCAAGTTATGTGGTACCCCAGATTTGACCTCGGTGAACTTTTGGACCTCGGTAGGTGAAAGGGTTCGTCGTTGCAAAACCTCGTGTCGTAGTGTATGTACGGCAACAGCTGCGAAGGTTGTGTCAAATTTTCGGACGAATCAGAAGATACTGATGAATGCGTCTCTGAATGCCTTGCTGAATGCATAGACGTAGGAACGTCTCAAAAAGTGGGTGGGCCAGGGTCAACAGCAGGGGCGGACCCAGGAATTTCGCAAAGTACCATAGTTGAGCACTTTCGGATAGAGAACCCGATAATATTAATACTGAACACATAACTTTCACCGCTAAGGGGGGGGGGCTGGGCGCGCCTATGGCTAACAGCAACATGTGGTCCTAAAAAATAACGATCATCGCAGTATAAGTACTGTCAAATTCACACTTCTCACTGGACTTGGAACTCTTTTCATGACCGATGGATTCTTTTGTAATAATAGGTTTCTCTTCTTGGTGCGAGTGAAACCATTTAATATTCCTGTTGAAATACAATTTCTTCAACTTCCGCTATGTGCGTGTGTGTGGGGAGTGCAAGCTCATTACAGCCTCACTAATGGATAAGCGGTGTGCCCTAGTTTCCATGAATTAGTACCTTACGTCACTCAGATGTCCCCTTGTAAATGTTCACTGATATTTGTGAGGAGAAAGAATAAGCAAGAACGTAGCTTACTTGCTGGCCCATGGCAAAAGAAGTTTCATGATTGATGCTGGAGAGGTTGAGAAACAGGAAAGACGGGTCGCGGGTTGCAAATTATTTAATCCGATGTGTGGCAGACCAAGATTGGCAGGCTGACGGACTGGGGCAAAGAAAAACGCAATAAGTAAAAATACATCGTATGGTGTTCGTACTCAGGGCCTAACTCCAACACATAGGTGACCAGTCACCTCAATCACCTCTGTAGTACACATCGTGCACCTTACAACATCCGCCACTTCAAACGAAATGCTACAACTACATCATGTGGAACCCGGCTGGAACATAATGTAAGCGCTTATTTTGGGGACCAACAATTCGGTGCAAAATAGCTCACAGGTGACAGCATACGGCACCTCATAAAGTCATAACGTGTTCAGATTTAAGAGCCACAAGGGCCCATCCTGAATGCAATTCGATGATTAGTTCCCTTCTTCTCACGTGTTTTGGTGGCTAATAAATCCGGATAACCGATGAGCTTTGATGCACCTCATCTCTTTGGTTAGGTACCCTCCCAGATTGGTTACCGAACTGAGGTTAGGTGTTTTTTTTTTACCTTCCCGTTTTTCTTTGTGATTTAGGGCTCCAGACAATTTTTGTTAGGGGCCCGGCACATTTTTGTGACCCCAGCCCTTTTTTTAAAGAGTTTTATTGTTTCTTTTTTGTGCACCGACCATACTTTTTCGGTATCGGCGCGTGTTCGCAAACCCCGAAGTGTTTATTTAGTGCCCGGTCTTTTTGTTTCTTTTATAAAGTATTAAGGCTTAATAAGAGCCACAGGGGCCCATCTGGGTTAAGCCTATCCAGAAAAGGTACTAGAAATGTACATACTCTTAACCCAATCAATCCCTTATCCCAAGTTCCTAGGAAGATATATATATCCCAGCCTATCTAGCACCACTCACTTGCTACCGCATAACACCCTCACCAATCACAAGCTCCTCCCATCATACCCATTGTGCCACCATAGACAATCTCATCAGCATCACATCCCGAGGAAGGTGCTGAATCCACTGCTAGGTACACCCTATATAAAGTTATAAAGCGTTTAGACTTAATAAGAGACTCACTTGCTATTGCATAACACACTCAACAATTTCAAACTCCTCCCTGTCGATCAACCCTTCCTGGAATACAGAAAAACAAGCCCCCTATTCTTATAATGATTGTCTATGCCGTTTTTAAAGATGTTCAGTGTGTTGCTACTGACAATGGTTCCTGACAGCTGGTTCCAGTGTTCTACTACCCTGTTGGTGAAGTAAGACTGTCTTAACCCTGTCCGGCTGTGATTAACTTTAATTTTGAATTGATGACCTCTAATTGCATCATTTCTGTTAAATTCAAACATTTCCCTGAGATATCCCTGTTCCTGACCATGAACAAATTTAAAAACCTCGATGAGATATCCTCTCAGCCTTCTATATCTAAGTGAAAACATATTCAATTTCTTCAATCTTTCCTCATATGCCAGGTTGCCTATACCATTAACCATTTGTGTTGCCCTCTTTTGTACTCTCTCTAAAAGCCAACAATCCTTCTCATAACTAGGGGACCAAGCTTGGACACAGTATTCCAAATGTGGCCTGACACATGCACAGTAAAGCTTCCTGATGACCTCCTCACTTTTGTATGACACATTCCTCTGTATTGCCCCAAGCATTCTTAGTGCCTTCTTCCTGGCTTCTTTGGTCTGTTCTGATGCCCCAAATTTTGTGTTCAAAATAACACCTAAGTCCTTCTCCTGCTGAGTCACAGATAGTACTTGGCCACCCATCAAGTATGGAGCCTTCATATGCTGCCTACCTACATGCATGACTTTGCACTTATCAAAATTAAACTTCATTTGCCATTTTTCGGACCACTTCACTAGCTCGTCTAAGTCTTTCTGCAGGACTTGGTGGTTGGACATGGTCTTTTCTAGGACCATGTCGATTTTTGAGGGCCCCAGACTGTTATTGAGGCCCCCATGCGCTCTCAAAGCCTCGATGTGCTTTGCGGGACCCGTTCTGTTTTTTGTTTTTTTAGCTGCCGGTGTAATTCTTTTGAGCTGCAACGTATGTTTTAAGGCCCTGCCGCTTTTGCCAGACTCGGTGCTTTGGAGGGCCCGGTATATTTTCGTCCTCCAGTTGTGCTCTTAGGGTCCCGCTGTGTTTACTTGGGATTCCTCGCTCACATTTGTGGGACCCCAGCACGATATTGAGGGCTCCGGTATAATTTATCGGTGTCCAGTCGCGACCTTTCGGGCCCAGGCGCGTGATTCCGAGTGGATCCGACGCCAGCTTTCTGTGCTCCACGTAATTTTTGGTGATTTCTTCTGAATCATGTAAAGTCGGAGCCACGGCCTGATTTGTCCCGCCCCCGGCGATTTTGTATGTCCCTCCGCGGTTTTTCGAGCTCCGTTACGTTTTTCGGTGCAGTATGCCATTTGTTAAGGCATCTAGTAATATGTTTGGGCTAAGGAGCGATTTTCCTGGCTTGGACATTTATTTTTCGAAATCTCTCTTTATTTCTGAGAGCTCGGGCTTGATTCTTGTCGGGTTCCGATGCGATTTTGGGGCCACGCTGTGCTTATTTGGGGCCACCGACGCTAATTTTTGGGAGCACCGAGGGGAATTTTTGATGCCCCGACCAGAATTTATGGGACTACCGACAGGAATTTGGATCCCAATCGCGATATTTGGGGGGGCTTGACGCTAGTTCGCGGGGTACGTTGTGCTTATCTGTGCCCCAGCGCGATTTTGGCGTTCCCGGCGCAAATTTTCGGGCCCGGTGCAAGTTTTGTTGCCCGTTGTATTTATTTACAACCCCTAATTCTGGGAACCCTATGCGAATTTTTGGGGCCGCAGACCCATTTTTCGGGACCACGGCGCGATTCTTGGGTTCTTGGGAGTCTACCTCTTCAGGATGGAGGGGGGGGGGGGGGGATTTCAGAGTAGAAAGGCCCTGAGAAGAACTTTCTTTCGGGACCTGTTCTGAATTTTCCGGTGCTCGGATCGTCTCGATGGAGTCCCTTTGTGATTTTTAGGGTCGACTTCTATTTTTTGTAGGCCTCTTGCGCGATATCTTGGGCCCCGTTGCGATTCTTCGGACTCCGGTGCATTTTTTCGGTGCTCAAAAGCGTTTCTTTCCCAGGGACCGACACGTTTTTGGGGTCTTTGACGCAATTTTTGTGGCCGCAAAGTGACATTCCGGGTAGGAATTAATTTTTGGGAAGCCAGTTGCGACTTGTGGGGCCCGGCGCAACTTTTTGGGCCCTTAGTGTAATTTCCAAGGGCAGCGGTGCGACGTTTTTGGGTCTTAGTGCGATTTTTAGACCATGTCGTCATTTGTTGGGATGCCTATCGCGAATTTTAGTGGCCTCGACACGTCTTTGGGGGCCCAACACGTTTTTGTTTCTTTTGGAGCGATTGCTGGGACACCACAATTATTTTCCATGTCCGGACACGTTTTTTTTGTCGTTGCCCCGGCTTCATTTATTAGGGTGTTCCCGATGAGACTTTTGGGGCCCCGGTGCGAACTGTCAAGCTCCTAGCGTGATTTTCAGAGGCCCGGGCGCAAACTTTTTGATGCCACCAAGTTCAGCGTGATTTTCAGGGGCCTAGGCCCAACCGTTTGGGGTCCCCGTTGTGATTTTAAGAATCTCGACACGACTTTTTCGAACCCCAGTGTGATTTTCAGGGGCCCAGCCCTTCTTTTTGCAGCCCCCGTCGTGATTTTCAAGGACCACGGCACGACTTTTGTTGTGCTTCCAGCGTGATGTTCACGGGCCCCGGTCTGACTTTTTGGGGGACACAGTGCGATTATCAGGGGCCTCGATCCAACCTTTTGGGACCCAACGTGATTTTGACGGCCCGGTCAGTCTTTTTGGCGCCCATCGTGATTTTCTGGGGCCCCGGCGAGACGTTTTGGCCTCCAGCGTGATTTCCAGGAGCCCGGCCCGATCTTTTAAGGCCTTAGCGTTATTTTCGGGGGCCCTGGTGCGACTTTTCGGAATTCCGGCGCAACGTTTTGGGAGCCCCGGCGGTGTTTTCAGGGGCCCGGTCTCACATTTTGAAGCCCTCAGCGTCATTTATAGGGTCTCGGAACGATTTTTGAGGCCCCCAATGTGATTTTCAGGTGCCTTGGTGGGATTTTGGGGGGTCCAGCATCATTTTCAGGGGCCTCTGCGCTACTTTTTCATCCCCAAATGTTATTTCTATGGGCCCCGGTGCGATTGTTTGGGACACCAGCAGGATTTTTAGGGAGCTTGACGTTATTTTCCCGAACCCCAGCGCGATTATTGGGGCCCCTCCTCTCAGGGGTGGGGGACTGCTCCAATGCACCCCCTCTTCGGTACGCCACTGCGCATGCCCCAATGATCTTATAGCTTAACAATGACGTCTATGGAGTGCATCGCACAAAATCGGCTTTGCTATGCCCATTTAACTGCTTGCAACATAAGTAGTGTTCAGAAATATACACCCTGAAATCGGCCTAAATTCATCCCATTATCTTCGGAGTTCTTAAATCTCAGCCTGGACGTACACATCACTGGACGATGAAAGTCCTCGATAGCAGTCTCTTTGCTAAGCAGAGATTGTTGCATATACCATGAGCCCACCATGTGATCGAACCATTTCTGTTGAACGACATAATTTGAATTAAACGTTTAACGTGCTGTCAATGCCACTACGCAGTTACCCAGCTAAAGATCCGCTCGGGTCAGTTGCCATGCTCGTAATGCGCCTTGTCAGGTCGCATGACAAGCATCACTTGTCACTCGTCACATCATCACTCTTCATATCACTCTTCATGTGACCTTGTTAGGTCACATCACGAGCGCCTAAACCTTTCGGGGGATTCTGAAATTATTATAGGCGTTCTCGCACTTGAAGTTCATATAGTATGATGTGGACTTCATTATTGTATCTATGCTACCATAATAAATGATGGAAATAAGTAGTTTGCTATTTTGGATGCCAGCAACGATAACACCCAGACATCGCACTCAAAGGGTTGGATATCTGTGTGCTGTGCCCAACTGTGAAAATCCATTAAAATACGGAAATTTGTACGTTCTGTTCCATACTACAGCCACGCAATGGATGCATCGTGGCAGTAAATTGTATGCTTTAATAATCAAAATGCATGTAAATGTTGAAGTGTATGGCAGCTAGGGCCAAGGCCATATATAATACATGACTATGTAATATCAAGGCCAAGAACTTGCACTTGCGAATTGTATGTCTTAGCTTGATTGTGTTACGTAACTGCCTTCAGCCTTTATAATTTTCTACTGTAGGCAATATTAATGGAATCAATGTTAAATATGTCTACAGTCAAAGAACGACAGTGAAACTCTAGTATGAATGTATTTTGTTACTGGCTGGCACACTATCTGCTTTATAGTCTTTTAATAACGTAATATAAGGTGTGAATATCCATACATATGTTGCATTACATCAACTCCTAAATTAGTTGCGTTTTTGTAAAGTCATGTCCAAGCGTACATGACTAAAAAAATGAAGCGCTACGATGTTTGTTTGTTTATTTGGTGGTTCTCGACGCAGTTTATGCACGATCACGGCTAATGGCGCCGCCCACACGGTTTCGCCGGTGGGCCGCGGGATTGGGAAATGTCCCGAGTGGTGCGAGTGGAAGTGCTACGATGTGATATGTGCAGCTTTTGCTTAGCTATGGATTACAGGAAGTTTTTCACATATTCAAATGTGTGCATGCTGCTTTTTAGGAAATTTAAATGTCTCAAAAGTGGGAGGGCCAGCTACCATTGTTGCCCCCCCCCTCATTTGGCCCACATTGACAAGGAATGCTGTGCTTTTAATAAAAATTAGATATATTAGATCTCACACTTTTCGATCATGGATAATTTTCAAGAGTAACAATATTTTGTACACATCAATTCATGACAAAAATCATACACTGAAATCACGCTCCGAGTTCGAATCGCATCTTCGCATATTTTGTCGCCTCAACAAGAAATCACCTTCACATCTCGCATGCACTAAGATCAACATACACGGTATGCACATTTCCCAATATCATACATCACACGGATCTCACAATTTCTGCAATCGCCGCCTCTATCGCTCTCTCGTTCCTTACCCTTACCATCGAATCTGCATCTTGTCTCTGCCACCCTGCGATCACCGACCAATCACCGCGCGACGCGGGCCGGCTACGACCATGACACCACCGCCTCGGGGCGCGAGACGGCCCCGGCGCGCCACTAACCGGGGCCCCGCCCCGGCCCCCGGCCCGGTGGGGGGGGGGGGCCCCCGCCCGGGGGGGGGGGGGCCGGGGCGCCCGGGGGGGGGGGGGGGGGGTGGGGGGGGGGGGGGCAGAGCCGGCGGTGATTTTTACGAGTGATCCATTTAAACGTGCGCTCTTTGATTCCAAAATTAGATAGTGTAAATCAGCTAATCAGTGACCGCGATATTGATGTCTTCTGCTTTTCGGAAACGCATTTGTCTTCAAACCATCCAGATGAAGCCATCTGCATACCCGGTTTTTACATCAAGAGAGCCGATAGACACTGCGATGAGGAGCGGACGTCCACAGAGAGTTGGGGTGGCGTCGCCATCGCCGTCCGAGAGTGCTACGGAGTCCAGCTACTGACACCCCTCCCGGACCACTTCGCTCCGGCCTCGAGTCCCTTTGGATCCGGGTGAAGCTCCGGCGTGATACCTCTGTCATCGTAGGCTGCCTCTACCGCCCGCCCAATGGAACCGTAGGTGCTGATCTGGATGATTTGGAGCACCAAATTGACTTCGCAACTAGCCATGGCTTGCCTTTATTCGCGATGGGGATGTGAATATCGATTTGTTAGACGCTTCAAAAAATTTAAAAAATTTTTTAAATTTTTTTTTTTTTTTTTTTTTTTTTTAAATAACCTAAAAAGGAAGCCTCAGGGGTTAAAAATTTTAAACTCGGGGAGGGGAAAAGTTTTTATTTAAAAACGCTTTTCGAAATCCCGAGCTCCAACGGCCGAGGTATTTTTTTTGTGTGGGGGGTTGGGGGGGGGCATGAGGGCCCCCCGGGGATTATAACAAAAAAAAAAAATATCTTTTTTTTCTTTCTAAAAAAAAATTTTTTCCTCCCCCCCCCCCCCCCCCCCCCCCCCGGCCCGGCCCTTTTTTTTTTTGGTGGTGGGGGGGTGGGTTTTTTGGGGGGGAGAAAGAGGTGGGGGGGGGGGGGGGGGGGGTGGTTTATTTTTAGGGTGTGGGGTGGGGGTTGTCCCCCCCCCCCCCGCGAGGTTGGGGGGGGGCCGCCCGGGGCGGCCCGGGTTGGGGGGGAGGGGGGCGCCCGCGCCCCCCCCCCCCGGGGGGGGGGGGGGGCGCGCGGGGGGGGGGGGGGGGGGGGGGGGGGGGGGTTGTGGCTCTACCATGAAGAGAAAAAACGGGGGCCCCCCTGTGGGCGTGGGGGCGCAAAAGGTTTTTTTTTTTGGGGGTTTGGGGAAAAAAGGGGGAGTTGGGGGGGGGGTGGTAGGTTTTTTTTTTTAAAAAAAAAACCCCACCAAAAACAAAACCACATGTTCAACGGGGGGGGGGGGGTTTTTGTGGGAGAACAAAAGGGGTTTTTTTTTTTAAGGGGGGGGGGGGGGGTTGTTTTTTTTTTTTTTTTGGGGGTTGGGGCCAAAAAAACGGCCCCACCCCCCCCCCCCCCGGGGGTTGTTAGCTCAGCATTCAAGGACCCCCCCCTTCTCCCCGACTTTTCTCCCGCCCGGGGTTTTTTTAAATCCTAGTGGTGGTGGGGTAAAGAATTGTTTCCGTAAATTTTCTTTATTTTTTTTTTTTTTGGGTTGGTGTACATTTTTTGCACATAATCAATTTAGTTTATCGTCATGTACTTTTCCGGAACTGTGGATGAAATACCTGACGATCCCAAGTGTTATAGGCCCATCTCGATCTTGAGTAACGTGTCAAAACTGTGCGAGAAGATAGTAGTCAACCAGCTCACTGGTATCTCCACCGAAATTGTCTTCTTAACAACTCGCAACATGCCTATCGACCACTTCACTATACTAAAACTCCCTTTTTTTTTTTATTTATTTTTTATAAAAATTGCATCGAAAGGCGCCGCGTTTGTCTGCTCGCATCAGTAGATTTGTCTAGTGCCTTGATTGCGTGTCTCATAGCCGACTCTTGACCAAATTAGAGTGGTACGGCATCGACAGCTCTTGGTTTAGATCTTACCTTTCAAATCGCAGACAGGTAGTTCGGCCCGGAAGACTTGTATGAACGTATCCTGTGGTGTTCCACAAGGAAGTTTGTGTGGTCCAATTCTGTTTTTGTTGTACACAAATGATCTTCTCTCACACATAGGTGATGTCTTTAAAGTCGTTGCTTACGCTGACGACACACAGCATGTTGTCATCGAAATGGAGGACATAATGTATGCCAAACGCCGTCTCGAATCGTGCCTGGAAACTATGTGCTCGTGGTACCGTGTAAATCTTCTCAAGCTCAACCCATCTAAAACGCAATTTATAGATTTTTGGATCACGCCATATTGCGGCCCCTCCCCTCCCCTCTCTGTTCTTGGATCGGATATTTCACGTGTCTCATCTATCAAAAACCTGGGTGTGACCATGGACGAATCGTTAACATGGAGTGAACAAATTGGCGATATTGCTAAGAAATGTAACCGCATCATCTTTCCTCTAGCCAAGCATGTACGTTCTCTTACTGAAGAAACGCTGTCGAAGTTAGTGCTTGCACTGGTTTTCCCCATATATATATACTATTTTCCAATTTGGTTTTGCTGCGTGTGACACCGAGCGCGTGCGAATCCAAAAAGTCATAAACTAACTACCTCTCGCTATGGGTCATATATATATCACTTCGATATATATATATTGCTCACTGGTTCATCTTGCAGTACATCAGGGCACCTGAAACCCTGCGTGATCTTGTGACATAGATTAAATTTTTCATCTACCCTTTTAAACTATTTTACTAAATCCCCTAAACACCACACAGCCTTTTTTTTTTTTTTTTTTTTTACCTCTTTTTTTTTTGTAGTTTTTTTCATTTTGAAAAGGGGGGCGGGGAGGAAGAAGGGGGTAATATTTTTGTTTATTTAAAAGGAGGGGGGGAAGGAAGGGTTAAGATGGAGTGGTTATTGATTTTTTTTATTTTTTTTTTTTTTTTTTTTTATCGTCTCCTCCCCCCCTTTTTTATTTTTTTTTGAAATTTAATATGAAATTTTTTTTGTTTTAATAAAAAAATAATAATTCCCCCAAAACACCCCTCACTATCCCTCCCCCTCCCCCTCCCCCTCTCTATCTATATATATATATATATATATATATATATATATATATATATATATATATATATATGTATGTATATATATATAAACATATACATATACACATATGCATGCATACATATATATATATATATATATCTCTTTCCCTCCCTCTCTCTCATTCTCTCTCTTTTCCTTGATCACCCCTAGTATCCCTGTCAATGGATCATCTCTCCATTCTTGATATCTGACTACTCTGCTATATGTTTTGTATGAGTGCAAATACCATAACAAGTGCCTACGTGTGAAATAATAAGGTTATGTGATGTACCATGAGGAGTTCTGGGAATTCATGGTGGGATGTGTGTCTCGAATGCATAGGGACTGCAAAACCTTCAGATTCGCGTTGTCACTAGCTGACCCCAGTATCTCTACAGCAAAATGTACGTTGGTCTTAGAATGTTCCATGGATGGGTGGCTTTCGAGCATGTGCTCGCCCATGGGAGTGTAGGGGCGTCTCAAACGTGCGTCACTGAGATGCTCATCGCATCGCTCCCTGATGGGTCTTTTAGTTTCTCTGATATAAAATTGGTGACGGCATGCTTTGCAAACAATTTTGTATACCACGTTCTGTTTAGTGCATTTCCCTTTCAAGCCATTGGCACAGGTGTGACATACACGGTTGCCAGAAGGACACTGAGGATTTTGCAGGGTTGATTTTACTAATCTGGATTTCAGTGTACTACCACTAGTCCAGGCCACCTGCAAGTTTTTTTTATTCGAGATGATTTTACAATCCAATTGACGCTTGTGCAAAGTGCATCGTTTATAAATCGCAGTCTAATGTAAGTATCCCCTTCTGTTATGTCCCGGTTACTCTGCTTGCGTTTGTGCTGCTGTTTTACCCTTTTCAGAAACCAGGTCAGAGCCCTTTTCGCTGCCATCGATACTCTGTACCTCGGGTATCGATTGGTAACAAACAATTCATAAATGATGCGCAAACTCCGCAAACAAGCGTCCTCGTCCGACGATAGCCTTGCGGCTCGTAACATCTGGGATGAAAGCATTGCCGATTTCGTGCTCATGGGATGGGCTTAACAATAGTGTAAGATTATTGGGGCGGTCATGGGCTTGACATATAGTTCTGTCGAGTACGAACCATCAGCATGAACGGTGAACCATGTATCCAGAAATGCAATGGAGCCCTTGTCTAATGAGTGCTCCAAGGTGAAGGATGTTTCTGGGTACTCCATGTTTATGTTTGTGTAAAGTTCCATCAGTGATTTAATTCCATGGGTCCAAATGCCAAATACATCGTCGATGTACCGTAGGTAGATGATCGGCTTCAAAGTTGTCTTCGCTAAGAACTTTGTTTCAAACCAGTGCATGAAGGCAAGGGGAGGGGCACAGCGATTTCCCATGGCAACTCCCTTGGTTTGCTTGAAGACTGAATCACCGAATTTAAGAATGTTGTTATGGTAAATCTGGTTCAGAAACACTTCACAGTCCGGTAAGCTAAGGCCGAATATATTAATATTGTTCAGGTTGTGTTCAAGTAGTTTTAGGACCGCATCAATACCTTTCTGTATTGGAATACTTCCATAGAGATTTGTTACATCCATAGTGAATGCTATGCTTGCTAGTAATGCTAGTGAATGCTATGTGAATGCTATGCTTTTCAATAGCTGGCGATGGCAAAGCCCAATATCAATCGAGCCTGTAATAGTGCGTGTAGCCAAATAGGATAGGCTGCGGCATACGAAACAGGGGTCGACATTATAAATAAAAAATATGCTTCAAACCGGCAAGCGCTTTAGAAAGCATTCTCGTGCTTTGTCCAGATAGCTCAGTGTTTGTCAGATGTGCTGGTATGAAAGTAAAAATTTGGGTTAGGGTTTTGCACATAAACCAGGAAAGCTTATCTAAAGGATCTCCACATGCTGATACTATGGGACGCACTGGTATATCGGGTTTGTGTTTTTTTGGGAGGCCATATAACTGCTGTGCGGCTGAAGTGAGGGATCAACGGCTGTACGACATCTTTAGGTAAGTCCTGGGAGAGGGTGGACTTGATGAGGATGCTGGTTCTGATATCTAGAGTCTTAGTGGGGTTCGGGTGTTTCGATACCGGCTGATATTCCGTGGTCAGTTTGGTAGCTTTTTATATCCTGCAACGTATCCCAGTTAAACTGCCATTTTTTAAAAACAAAGGTCACGATAGAGCGGTAATATTCTCTCGCTGGGAGCGGCATAGATCGTTGGTATGGGGCTTGGACTGCTCGCTTCGCAGCAGCATCTGCTGCCTCGTTCCCCACGATGCCGACATGGCTTGGGATCTAACAGAGGACAGCAGCCTTTCCGGCTTGAGCCAGCAGTCTAAGACGTCGTAAAACATCTTGTACAATGGGGTCAGGTGGGTTAAACTGTCTTAGCGCCCAGAGACTGCTGAGGGAATCGGTAAAAATGACATGCAAGGCCTCCCGTCCCACTTCGATACAACTGAGGGTCTTCGTGATGGCAACCAGCTCCGATGTGTAGACCGTCGCATGTGGTGGGAGGGAAAAAGATCTTGACAGAGACCACGAAACAAATGCCCACACCAGCGTCAGTCTTAGATTCGTCTGTATATATCGGGACGTATCCCTCGAATGGGGCTATATGTTCTTGGGCACGTGACAGACGGTCTTGTGGTGTAGCATCCTCCTTCTCTACCGAAGAAAGCGACATGTCTATTACCGTAGCGATCACTTGCCATGGCGGCGTCTGCGTAAAATTGGACTGCATGATTCCCTTCAGTCGAATTCCACTGTCCTCAAAGATCCCACGTATCCTAATGCAAAAGGGGTGGAATGCATAGTACGTCCTCGATATAATGATGCGATTAGGCGAGGAGAGAAAACGTGCGCATATGTAGGATGGTCGGGGAATTGACGCAGCTTGCAAGCGTAGCGCATCCCGAGCATTTCCCGTCGGAGCGAGAGTGGCGGTTCATGAGCTTCAGCCAGAAGGCTTACAGAAGGCGAAGTGCGAAAAGCGCCGGTCACAATGCGGAGGGGCGAGTGGTGTACAGTATCCAGTGTGTGTTTGCTTGTTGTACATGCACCGTCATATACAAAACATGCATAGTCCAGTTTTTATCGGATGAGAGAACGATACAACAGCAGCATGGTTCTTCTGTCTCCTCCGTAGGACGTGCGTGCAACCATCTTCAGTAGGTGTAGCGATGTAAAGCACTTCTCCCGAAGTGCTTTAAAATGTTCCTTGTAAGTAAGACGGGTGTCAGAAATGACTCCTAAAAACCGGGCAGCGCGCTGGAAGGGAATGGGTGCCCCATACAGCTGGATAGTTGGGTCTGGACAGCTTCGACGACGCCGACAAAAATGCATCCCAACGGTTTTTGCAACTGATAATCGAAGCCCGTTCTCAGAGCTCCAGCTTTCCAAGTGGGATACTGCTAGCTGCAACTGCCGGGCCATCGATGGTGCACTGGGTGTGCAGCACCAAATTGCAACATCATCCACGAAAAGTGACCTGCCAATCTGTCGAGGAAGGGACTCGCATATATCATTAATCATGATGGCAAACAGTGCAACGCTTAGCACACTGCCCTGGGTACCCCCTCCGTCTGCGGATATCTCTCCGACAGGTGGTTTCTAATACGTACACGGAAAACTCGTCTTGACGAAAAGTTCTGGAGGAAGAGTCCCATGGAGCCACGGATTACATACCTGAATGCCTTCATGAGAATGCCGCGGCGCCAAGTGGTGTCATATGCTCCTTGAATATCAAAGAGCACTGCACCAACGTGACGATTTTGATGGAAGGCTGCTCGTACCACGGTGTCAACAGTTAAGAGATGGTCGACAGTACTGCGGTTTTCCCTAAAACCACACTGTGCATTATTTAAAATTCCATATCGTTCCAGAAACCACGTCAGACGCACATTAACCATCTTCTCCATCAGTTTGCAGAGTGATGATGTTAATGATATTGGTCGGCAACTCGTCGGGGGGTCGGGTCTCCCCGGGGGGTTTTAAAGTTTGGTATAATATTGTCATCCCAGGGGGTTGAAGGGAGGCGTTAAGGAAGAAGGAGAGGTGGGGGTTTGTCTTAGGGGTAGGGGTAAGTGTGGGAGGGGAAGCTTGAGCATGTCTTTATGTTTTTGGGGGGGACCCTCAGAAACGTTTCGGAGGGTTTCAAAGGGAGAAAGCAACTCATCTATGGTGAATGGTTCGTTGTAGCATAACATCTCAGGACTGGAAAAGTTCAATGGCTTTCTCTCACAGTCTGCTTTGCGGCGTGCGAACACATCATTTCCACTGTTGCACCGACATCGACTAGATATCGTGCGGCCATCTCATTGGCCACGTCGACCGGGTTGGTGACGTCACGACCGCCAACCCGTAGTGCTGGCAGAGAGGGCAGAGCTGAATTTGCCAGCGATTCGCTTGATTCTAGACCAGACCTGTGAGATGGGTGTGGTGCGATTTAGCGTGCTAACGTAGTCCCTCCACGAGGTACGCTTTGCCTCTCGAATAGTTCGCCGTGCGAAGGCCCTAGCCTGCCGGAAGGCGATGAGGTTGACCGTGCTACAAGACTTGTCAAAAGCTCTGAAGTCTTGCCCTGATTGCCTTATGACATTCCTCCGATGTCCATGATATTAGCAACGCATTCGCATTCGCATTCGCATACTCTCCGAATTCGTTCATTTTTTCAGGATATGATCTTCGTCACTTGCAAAAGTAAGGCAAACAGCGATTCTTCAGTAGGACGAGCGGTTCGATCCCCAGAGGTCACACGGGTCAAAAACGGTGTACCGCATAAAATTCGAAGTATTTCCACTTAGCCGAATGATTCCAACGCCTAGATGTTCGCTGTCCATCAAAGATGCAGTACATCGAATTACGTGAACTTCAATGTCACAGTTTGACCTCAGGTCACCGAAGTTAGTTTTACTCATGCACTATATCTATTTACGGGGTACCGAATAAAATCATGGTGACACATTGGATATACCTGATTTTTGAAGATTATAGTCTACATAGCATGTACATAGAGCACATCAATCAAAATGACCCATCAGGGCCACTGATTCATCACCGTTCGCCAAAAATGCCCCAAAAATGCAACTATACAAATTCTTGTGTACCCGATAATTTCGCAAAATTTTACTTGGCACGACGAAAAAACACCCAGACATTGGTTATGGCCCATGGATGCAGCACATCGAAGCATCTGGCCTACAATCTCATAGTTTGACCTATATTCGCAAAATACTGTTTTGACCACGCATTATTGCCATCTACGGGGTACCTGATAATACCCTCAGAATTAACTTATTGGAATCATTCAAAACGCGTGTGCCACCGCTATCATCGTGGCATGCAGCACACCAAGTGAACTGGTCTCTCGAGGTCACCACTTGACCTCAGGTCAACGAAGACTTTAACATTATACCCTATGGGAATATCACGGTACCGAATAAAATTATCCTGAATACATTTATCGGATGGATATTGCGTCGAAGAATCGACCACCAAGCAAGGACGCAGCACATTCCGGAGCATGTGACCGTCAGCGTCAGCGTTTGACCTCAGGTCAGGTTTAACGAAATTCAGAAAAAGAAAGTAGTCCACTGGGTACCGTATGTGGGCCAAACGAAGCATTGAATGCAGACTATCTCAACACTGATGCATGCACTAGCAACACAAGAAGCAGCACACTGCGACCTGGCCTCCATCGATGACGCATGACATCAGGTAGCACTAGCGTCCCATTCAATAACGCATTCAGAAACGAATTCACCAATGTTCTCCGATTCGTCTGAAAATTTGACACACCTTCGAAGACATACATGCATTCCGTCATACAATGCATACAATGCATACTGTACATGCATTCCGAAACCATTTTCTGTTACGAAGAACCATTTCGCTTTCCGAGGCGAAAGGTCAGCGAGGTCAAATCTGGGGTACCGCATAACCTGCCGGAGAATCCGGAGACGGTCACATGCTCGGATGTGCTGCATCCTGCTCGGTGGGCGATTCTTCGCCGCTAATATCCATCCGATAAACGTATTCAGGAAAATTGTATTTCCGGTACACCGTATATTCCCATAGGGTGTAATGTTAAAGTCTTGGACCTGGAGGTCAAATGGTGACCCTAGAGACCAGTTGACTTGGGTGCTGCATGCCACGATGATAGCGATGGCACGCGTTTGAATGATTCCAATAAGTGAATTCTCCGGCAAGTTATGCGGAACCCCAGATTTGACTCGCTGACTCTGCCCCTGAAGACGAAATGGTTCGTCGTAGCAGAAAATGGTTTCGGGATGCATGTACTTGTCTGAAGGTTGTGTCAAATTTTCAGACGAATCGAAGAACATTGGTGAATTCGTTTCCTGAATGCGTTGTTGAATGGGACGCTAGTGCTACCTGATGAAATGCGCTATCGATAGAGGTCAGGTCACGCAGGTGTGCTGCTTCTTGTAAGTTGCTAGTGCATGCACCAGTGTTGAGATAGTCTACATTCAAATCTTCGTTTGGCCCACATACGGTACCCAAGTGGACTACTAACCTTTTCTGAATTTGTTAAACCCGACCTGAGGTCAAACGCTGACGCTGACGGTCACATGCTCGGACGTGCTGCGTCTTTGCTTCGGTGGGCGGTTGTAATATTCATCCGATAAATGTATGCAGGACAATTTCATTCGGTACAACGTGATATTCTCATTATTGGTGTAATGCTAAAGCCTAAGTTGACTGGAGGTCAAATGGTTAGTTTGAAGGTGATGATGCTTGATGTGCTGCTTGTCCGATGGGAGATTTTGGCGCTAATGTCCATCCGATGAATGTATTTAGAGGGTATAATCAGGTACCCCGTAGATGGCAATAATGCGTGGTCAAAACAGTATTTTGCGAATAGAGGTCAAACTATGAGATTGTAGGCCAGATGCTTGATGTGCTGCATCCATGGGCCATAACCAATGTCTGGGTGTTTTTTCGTCAGTGCGAAGTAAAAATTTGCGGAAATTATCGGGTACACAAGAATTTGCAGGAAGTTGTATTTTTGGGGCATTTTGGATGAACGGTGATGAATCAGTAGCCATGATGGGTCATTTTGATTGATGTGCGGCTATGTACGTACTATGTAGACTATGACCTGCAAAAATCAGGCATATCCAATGTGTCACCATGATTTTATTCGGTACCCTGTAAATAGATAGTGCAAGGAGTAAAACTAACTTCGGTGACCTGAGGTCAAACTGTGGCATTGAAGTTCACGTAATTCGATGTGCTGCATCTTTTGATGGACAGCGGACATCTAGGCGTTGGAACTATTTGCCTAGGGAAATACTTCGAATTTTATACGGGTACACCGCTTTTGGACCCGAGTGACCTTCTGGACCTCTGAGATCGAACCGTTCGTCCTACTGAAGAATCGCTGTTTGCCTTACTTTTGCAAGCGACGAAGATCATATCCCGAAAAAAATGAACGAATTCGGAGAGTATGCGAATAGGATGCTGAATGCGAAATGCGAATGCGTTGCTAATATCATAGACATATTCGCTCCGTCCACCACGGGACGGGTGTGCGACGAGGAGCGCCAGAAGTAAGAGGAATGGAGTCAGTGGCGGTTTGGACCAGAACGTTCGTAAATATCTCCATCGACACAGGTGTATCGTCAGGCGATACGGAAAAAATCTCCTCCAGTTGTGTTTCATATTTGACCAGTCAGCCTTCCTAAAATTCCATCGGCGTGGTCGCGTCCCAAGTACAACGCCATCTTGGTAGTTCAACCACAGTGAAATGGTCGTTGCCGAGGGGGTCATCGGCCACGGTCCAGTCAAAAAGTTGGGTGAGTTGTGGACTACATAGACTTAGGTTCAACGCCGAGGTACGGCCGGAGGGCAGGGTAAAATGGGTCGGGGTTCCGGTATTTAAAATGCATTACGATTAATCATGCATCAATGATTATAATAGCTGACAACGTGTATTCATGTCATCACATCCCCATGCCGTGCGGTGGGCGTTGAAATCGCCTAGTAGTAAGACCGGTGGGGAGCTCAGGCATCAGGTGTCGCAGCTCACTGGATGGGAACCTAGAACCGGGCGGCAGATAAAGCGAGCAAATACGTATAACCCGGTGCTTAAAATGCACTCTCGTTGCAACGGCCTGCAATTTGGCGTGGAGCACTAAGCTCCGCGCTACGACACTGTAGTGGACAGCCAGCAGCGCACCACCGTGTGCAATTGTGTCGGAGGGCGTATCTTTTTCACACCACCGTGTACAATTGTGTCGGAGGGCGTATCTTTTCGAAAATCAGAGTAGCATTTGAGGTTGAACAAGTAGTCTGGTGTCACCTTCGTTTCCTGCAGACAGATGGCCGCCAGAGAGTGGCGATTTAAAAGCGCCTGCAGCTCTTCGATGCTGGCCCTCAACACCCTACAGTTCCACTGCAAAATGGACCGAGGCTGATCCATTCAAAACGAGGTTAGAGTAGGTATGTAGAAACATCACAGTTACGATCACAAAACAATCGCACAGACCCAAGGGTCAATTGTAAAAACAGTGAGTGCAATGGTTGACAACGTGTAACGTATGTAAAATATGTTGTGTGTATTTTAAAAAGGAGACGTCGGCAGGCCTCGCTTCTAGGGAGCCCAGTCGGGTGAGGGCGTGGTGGAGGGCCCTCCATACAGAAAGCCGGTCCCTTCCA
>JAOTOM010002874.1:0-122179 GCA_034440615.1 Ashinkailepas kermadecensis | reverse complement strand
ATGGGCGTTCGCTTCGAAAAGTCGATTGATTAAATTCGATCATTAGTTTCCTACTTCCCACGTTTTCTGGTAGTTATGAAATGCGGTTTCCGCTGAGCTTTGATGCACTTCATATCTTTGCTGCTATCTCCCAGATTGGATACGGAACCGAGGCCAAGCCTCGGCGTTCTTTGGACTCGTTGCGTCTTTCTTGGTCTATGATTGTGTATTATGGCTCCAATCAATTTTTGTTAGGGGCCTAAAGCATGTTCGAACCCCTGCTCGTTTTAGGTTTGTTGAATTTTGTGCACCGATGATTTTTTTGACGTGTCAGGGCGTTTTCGAAGATCCCGATGTGTTTATTTGGCGCCGGTCTTTTTGTTTGCTTTGGAACCATGTTGCCTTCTGCGGCCCCAGCCACCTATTCAGGCTATTGTGCGTTATCATGACCCCTGTGTGCCTTGAGAGCTTCCGGTGTATTTTTTAGACCTCCCGGTATGTATATCTATGACTGCAACGCATGTGTTAAGGCCCTGTCGCTTTTTGTGAGACTGTGCGCTTTGGAGGGTCAGTTGTATTTTCGGCCCCGTTGTGCTCTTAGGGTCCCGATGTGTTCATTTTGGGCTTCTCACGCACACTTGTGGGGCCCAAGTACAATTTTGGGGCTTCGGTACGATGTTTCTAGGTCCCAGAGTGGCTTATCGCACCCAGGCGCGTGGTTCCGGAGACCCAACCCCAGTTTTCTGGGCTCAATACGATTTTGTGAAACTTTTCTGATTTTTAAAAAAGTCCGAATCCCGGCCTGATTTCTCGAGCCCTTGGCGCCATGTTTTTGTATCCCACCTCGATTGTTCGAGATCCGGTTTGTTTTTCGGTGCCGTACGCAATTTGTGAAGGCATCTGATAATATGTTCGGTGATCCAGAGCCATTTTTTTTACCTGGGCATTTAGTTGTTGGAATCCATCCTTATTTTGGAGGGCTCCAGCTTGATTTGTGTTTGTGTTTGTGGTCACACTGTGCTTACGTGTGGCCCTAGACGGCAATTTTTTAGAGCCTCGACGGGACTACCGATGGGAATTGTGGGTCCCAAGCGCGATATTTGGGGAGCCCGGTTCGAGTTTGTGCGATGCGTTGTATTTAGCTGTGGCCCCAACGCGATTTTGGCGGTTCCTGTCGCAATTTTTCGGGCCTCGGAGCGAGTTTTCCGGGGCTCGCCGTATTTATTTGGAGACCCATACGCGAATTCTGGTGGACCGACGCGAATTCTGGTGGTACCAGCGCGATTTTTGAGGCCCCGACACCATTCTTGGGAACTTATCCCGCTCAGGATGGAGGGGGCACTTGCCCTTTGATATAGCACTGCGGCCACTGAAGGAGTTGTTTTTTGTCCCAGAGTGACATTCCGGTTAAAATTGATTTTTGGGGCAGCTGCAACTTTTGGGGCCCCGGCGCGACCTTCTGGGCCTCCAGTGTGATTTTCAAGGGCTGCGACGCGACTTTTTTGGGTCCAATGTGATCTTTTGGGCCCCGACGTCATTTTCTTGGATCCCTAGCGCGAGCTATAGCGGCCTCGACACTTTTTGGGGGTCCAATGCGTTTTGGAGGCTTTTGGAGTCATTGTTGGGCCCCCAGAGTGATTATCCATGTTCGGATTGTTCTTCGTTGCTCCGGCTTCATTTGTTTTGGTCCCAATGAGACTGTCGGGGCACGGTACGACCTGTTGTGCCCCCTGGCATGATTTTCGTGGTCCGGGCGTGAATTTTTGGTACCCCAGGCTCAGCGTAATTTGCGGGGGCCCCGGCCGGATCTTTTGGGGCCCATATCGTGATTTTGAAATACCCAGACTCGACTCTTACTACTTCTTAGGGGGGTTCTTCTTGCAAATTATAGGCCTCCTGTCGCGTCGTCTCATTTCCTAGAACCTTTTTACCGGTTTTCGATGTCTCCTTGTGTGTCCTACCCTCCTCCATATTCAATGGTCCTCCTCTCCCGTCTTGGAGGGCCTCCTCTTGCATTCTGGGGCCCCTTTAACATGGCATGGGGCTTCCTCTCATCTTCGAGGGGCATTCTCTGCCAAATTAGGGGCCTCTTGCCACGCCTCGTGTGCCTCCTCCTTTATCCTGGCAAAGCCTTACCCGTCTTGAGGGATCTTCAATTTTGGAAACCTCACCTCCTTCCATACCTGCTATCACTCCCATCTTAAGGGCCTCCTCTCATTTCCTGGGAACTCTTTCCAGTCTTCGGGTCCTCATTTGGTCCTGGAGACCTACTCCTTCTGGAGTCCGGCAGGTTCCTCATTTCTCTTCTAGAGGCCTTCTTTTTCAAATTAGGGGCCTCCTCTCACGTCTTGGGGGCCTCCTGCTCTGCGTTCTCCTGCTCTGCGCTCTGGATTCGATCTTTACCCATCTTAGGGGTGGTCTCTTATCTTCTGGTGGACTCCTCTTTCTCCCAGGCGCCTCCTCTGCCAAATTACTGGCAACCTTTCCTATCTTAGTGGCCTTGTTATTTCCCGGGGACCTTCTTATCCGTCTTCGAGCCTTCTTTTCCGCTTGGGAGCCATCTCTCGTATCCAATGGCCTTTCTCTCCTATTTTAGGGGCCTCCTCGTTCATCATGGGGTCTCATTTCCAATCTTGTGTCGTTCTCCTCCGAATTAGGTGCCTCCTGCCACGTCTCTGGATCATCCTTTTCTATCTCGGTGGAACCTCACCCGTTTGGGGCCTGCTTTTGCGTCTCCGAAACCTCATCTCATATCCAATGGCTTCCTTTTCCGTCTTAGGGCCTCCTCTCATATTCTGGGGCCTCCTTTCCGGTGTTGGAGCCTCTTTTGCAATCCTGGTTGCCTCCGTGCCACTTTTGACACTCTCTTGATTTCTGGGGACTCCTACCCTCTCCTAGGTGACTCCTTTTTCAAATTAGGGGCCTCCTCTCACGTCATGGGGGCCTCCTTATCTGTGTCTGGAGCCTCATTATCCTCTTAGCAGGATGCTTTTGGTCCTAGTCCTATATTTTCTCTTCCAGGTTCCTCCTCTTCCAAAATATGGGCCTCATCTGGCTGGTCTCGGTGGCCTTCTCTTATTCCTGCGGAGACCTTCTTATCCGTCTTGGGGCCCCTATTGCGTCCGGAGAAGTCTCCCCTATCAGGTCTTAATTTTATATTGCAGGGGCATCCTCTTCCGTCTTGGGGGCCTCGTTTTCCAACTTAAGAATATCCTGCCACCCATCGGAAGACTTTTCGTCTAACCTGGGTGGCTTCTTGCCCGTCTCGGTGGCATCCTTTCCGTCCTGAAGGCCTCCTTTTCGTGCTGGGGTCTCCTTTTCGTCCTGGGGCCTCCTTTTCGTCCTGGGGGCTACCTTCCTATCTCTGTTCTACGTCTTAGGGGCCTCCTTTTCGTCCTTGGGTGCATCCTTTTCGTTCTAGGGGCCTCCTTTTCGTCCTGGGGTCTCCTTTTAGTCCTAGGGGGCCTCCTCCCAATCTCTGTTCTACGTATTGGGGGCTTCCTTTGCGTTCTGGGGCATCCTTTTCGTCCTGGGGGCATCCTTTTCGTCCTGGGGGCCTCCTTTTCGTCCTGGGGGCCACCTCACAATCTCTGTTCTACGTCTTAGGGGCCTCCTTTTCGTCCTGGTGGCCTCCTTTTCGTCCTGGGGGCCTCATTTTCGTCCTGGGGACCTCATCGCAATCTCTGTTCTACGTCTTGGGGGCTTCCTTTGCGTTCTGGGGCATCCTTTTCGTCCTGGGGGCCTCCTTTTCGTCCTGGGGGCCACCTCACAATCTCTGTTCTACGTCTTAGGGGCCTCCTTTTCGTCCTGGGGGCCTCCTTTTCGTCCTGGGGACCTCATCCAAATCTCTGTTCTACGTCTTGGAGGCATCCTTTTCGTCCTTTGGTGCATCCTTTTCGTCCTGGGGTTGGTTGGTTGATTGTTGGAGTGTCGGGGCGCATGCACTGCGTCTTTCGTCCTGGGGGCCTCCTTTTCGTCCTTGGGGCCTCCTTTTCGTCCTGGGGGCCTCCTTTTCGTCCTCGGGGCCTCCTCCCAATCTCTGTTCTACGTCTTGGTGCCTCCCTTTTCGTCCTGGGGCCTCCTTTTCGTCCCGGGGGCCTCCTTTTCGTCCTTGGATGCATCCTTTTTCGTCCTGGGGTCCTCCTTTTCGTCCTGGGGGCCTCCTTCCAATCTCTGTTCTACGTCTTGGTGCCTCCATTTCGTCCTGGGGCCTCCTTTTCGTCCCGGGGCCTCCTTTTTGTCCTGGGGGCCTCCTCCCAATCTCTGTTCTACGTCTTGGGGCCTCCTTTTCGTCCTTGGGTGCATCCTTTTCGTGATGTGGTCTCCTTTTCGTCCTGGGGGCCTCCTTTTCGTCCTGGGGGCCTTCTCCCAATCTCTGTTCTACGTCTTTGGGCCTCCTTTTCGTCCCGGGGGCCTCCTTTTCATCCTGGGGCCCTCCTCCCAATCTCTGTTCTACGTCTTGGTGCCTCCCTTTCGTCCTGGGGCCTCCTTTTCGTCCCGGGGGCCTCCTTTTTTCATCCTGGGGGCCCTCCTCCCAATCTCTGTTCTACGTCTTGGTGCCTCCCTTTCGTCCTGGGGCCTCCTTTTCGTCCCGGGGGCCTCCTTTTCATCCTGGGGGGCCTCCTCCAAATCTCTGTTCTACGTCTTGGGGCCTCCTTTTCGTCCTTGGGTGCATCCTTTTCGTCCTGGGGTCTCCTTTTCGTCCTGGGAGCCTCCTCCCAATCTCTGTTCTACGTCTTGGTGCCTCCCTTTCGTCCTGGGGCCTCCTTTTCGTCCCGGGGGCCTCCTTTTCGTCCTGGGGGGCCTCCTCCAAATCTCTGTTCTACGTCTTGGGGCCTCCTTTTCGTCCTTGGGTGCATCCTTTTCGTCATGTGGTATCCTTTTCGTCCTGGGGGCCTCCTCCTAATCTCTGTTCTAAGTCTTTGGGCCTCCTTTTCGTCCTGGGGGCCTCCTTTTCGTCCCGGGGGGCCTCCTTTTCGTCCTGGAGGCCTCCTCCCAATCTCTGTTCTACGTCTTGGGGCCTCCTTTTCGTCATGGGGCCTCCTTTTCGTCCTGGGGGCCTCCTCCCGATCTTTGTTCTACGTCTCTTATGGAGACCTGATTATATTTCCTGGTGACCTCGTCAGTCTTGACGCCTCATTGACAGCATGATATTCTGTCCCGTCGGCCTCCTTGCTCACCTTTTTTGCTGTGCATTTGCGGATAGGGGCCTCCTCAAATTTCAGGGGGGCGGCGCCCCCCAGTTTCACGGCAGGGGGCGACTGCCCCCTGCCCCCCCGGTGGCGACGCCCTTGCTTGAAGCATAGGTACAGGATGTTCAAGGAAACACATTAGACACATGCTCAGTCCAAGTTTGCAAATTCATTGCATCATATTTTTTATGACACGCAATTTGAAACAACACGTCGGCGGCAGGAACTCGCAAGGGATTAATGGAGTGTCGCGAAACACTTGGCCCATGTAATGTATCGCAATTGGTCAATACGCAACACATCACTATCCACACGATGCATCTGCCTTTAAGTTCTTGGAACTAGCCATCCACGCTCGTCATGTGCCAACGGTTCGCTCGTCTTGTGGTTACGTAGTGTGTATGTAGGTAGGGTTCGTTTGAAGTCGGAGAGGGGCCATCTTCTACGACGGAGGGGACGATCCATTCATGAAAATGATTGCCTGGGACGCGTCCGCCACGTATAACACGGTGGTGCCGTCGTTGTATTTAGCAAGGAGGTGGTGTAGTCGGAGTTAAACCAACAAGCTCAGCTTATCACATGTGCAAGAAGAGCTGGGAGCTGGGAAATGTGAAGTAAAGCGAAGGATCTTCCTGTTAGTGCTGGCCTTTTGATACCGTAATAGCATTCATATTTTGCGAATTCGGTATCTTCCGCGGTCAAGTAATGCGCCTTATATACGGTGAAGACATAATATCTTCTGTGTTGATGTGCTCAGTACGGTTTTCCAGGTTCTCATCCACATGCATCGCACCACTATATCTTCGAACATTTGAGCCATCCAAATCACTTTCATAAAACAACACCATGTTCAGAGCTGATTCATGTGGAATATTCTCAAACTCTGCTGTTGTTTTTTTTTCTCAATCAGCATTTTCCCTCCTTGTTTGAAATGACATATTTTATTTTGCCATGCCATCCGGCGTGTCGTCATCTGGCTTGCCTTGACATGTACCGTGCCGTGCCAGAATTTGCTGCGTCGGTGCAAGGATTGTCACCGGCTTGCACTAACGAGATCATGTGTCGTCAAAGTTGAAATAACTAGGATGGCTCATATTGGAGGACTTCATAACTGAGGTAGATGCTCACTTAGTTTTGAAAAACTATGAATGAGCCTCGTGAGCCAGAACTCATTCACGGTCAACTGAACTGTCGCTAGACTGTGTCGCAACGGAACACCAGGGCTAACAACGGACCACGGCTAACGGTGAGCTCCAGGTACCATGATGCCGCACAGAATTCGCGCGCCGCTCCTTCATACCGAGAGTTTGCCGGACGTGCAGCGATCTGCCTCCAGATGTGAGAGACTCAGGTGACCACAATTGTCCTCAGACAAAGGGTTTCGATCATGCTGCGCATGTCTGAGTACTAACTTCCGGCTTCCGGAACATCCCCTATCTCAACTCCACAATGCCACTCGTTGTTATCGTGTATGTTCGTGATGTTGGTTTATGCTGCACATTAGTACAGAACTGTAACGGAAACTGAAAAACCCTACTCGGGAGGCTCCGAAATACATTACATTATATTAAGTTAACTTAGTAAATACATGGTGCAGCATACTACAGGTGACTGAATACTGAATGAACCCAGGCTTTGTAGGTATTTAGTCCTAACTTTGCTGCTTCCTTAGATTGAGTATGGAAAGTAATAAGTATTAACTTGTAAGTTTTCAAAACTTTTTTATCCATCATGTTGCTATCAATATCTGCCAATAGAAGACGCGAAAGTCTTGATGAGAGGTGTATTTTCAGTGCATATTCTGGGAGTGAATGAGGCAATCAGAAGTAATGTGGACTGCCTGTATGACCACACAGGCACCGTATTTTTTTGGCTCCAGCTGTAGGCAAGTCCTATATTGGCACGCGAAAGTCTAGCAACCTCGTCGTTTGCGATAACCTCGGTCACGAAAGCACCAGTACCTTTTGCTGCCCTGTATTTGCACTGCAGCACTCCACGATCGCACGAGACCGACAGACACCGTACAGTACGTTCTCCTCTGAAGGTAAGCCGTGATACTGCCTTTCCTATGAATTTAGAAGCCGAATTTAGCTGGGAAGCACGCGCGCACGGAGCGCACAAGCACAGATGCACCCGCTTTGAGAATCCAAGCCCGACTCTTCGCGGCCGCACGGCCGCTAGTGACTTCTGGAGACCCCCAGCCACTGATTGGCCGATCAGCCAGAACCGCCCCTTGACGTCACATCCAGCATCTAGAAGTTTCTACGGAAGTGGCTTGGCCTTTAGTGAAGGGTACTATGTGATATTTACGGTACTCTCTTTTACAGTTACTATTACGGGATACTTCTACAATCGGAAGACTTATGGGATTATACCAATTACGGTTATGGGACCGCCAAACGTATAACTTTATGTGAACTGCGTGTGGTACCGGCGGCACAGTATTGAGTTCACATCTCTGGCGCCGGGATGACTGCCGGAGAGGGGAGGGGAAGGTACAAAGGCCAGTGAACGGCCTCGTTGGGGCGGTGGCTGCTTACGTCGGCATCCAGACAGGCGGACGCCGTCTAGGTGCCTGAGACTTGTCGCGCCATGAACGGAGGGGGTTGGGGCTGAATTTATGGGATTAAGATGCTCACAAACTAACTCTCTTACACAGCCCCACCGTATTTAACGACGGACGGCATCATTTTCATTGGAATTGCATGCCCTATCACATACTGTAAGATGCCGTTCGGCCACTTGTACAGTTGTTGCGGTCACGCTCAATGTATGCAAAGCAAAGTACTATCCTTTTAATATGCAAAAACTAGTACTGTAATCACTATAATTTAATATCGCAGTGTAGTAAATTTGCTGGACATTTTTCAATTAGCGCATCACTTCACTCACACGCATCAGCAACATACTACGCAACATACTACGCAGCATACTACGCAACATACTACGCAACATACTACGCAACATACTACGCAACATACTACGCAACATACTACGCAACATACTACGCAACATACTACGCAACATACTACGCAACATACTACGCAAATTTTATGACGAAAAAGATGTGTTAAAATGTTGGTCTTTTTACCGACTTCAGCGCATTTTGATTCGACTCCAACCGGGCTCGGAGCAGACAGGCTGACCCTGATTCGGTCCCAAAATTTCTGGCGTTTACCACCAATACAAACAAATAGGCATAATGCTAGATAACAAGTATCGGTACATACAGCTCCTCATGACTCATGCGTGACAGAGCCTGAGATGCATACCTTCATAGCTTGATCTACATCATACTGAAGTGAACAAAGGAAACAAGTCTATGCAATGTTGCTATTCCAATGCTGACATGACAATTTGTGATACAATATGCATGCCAGAGTTTCCAGTCACACCAGATGAGTGAAAATTACGACCGCGTCTCCGTCCCAAGTAAAACTCAACTCCTGACATATGCCAAGGTCAGCGAAGGTCACAGGCGTGTCAGCCATCCTGGGCCAAGACCACAAATCGAGACGCCTACCCGAGCTGAACAAGAGTTAACAACGCATCTACCGTCTCAGGTCAATTTCACAACTCCAAACACTCCTCCTATGTCAGCGAAGGTCACCGGCGCGGCTCCTGTCCCGAGTCAAGGTCACAGTTCAAGACGCCCACCCGAGATCGGGTGAAGGTCGCCGTGGCTCGTGCCGTCCCGGGCCACTGTCGCGAGAACCTCCAGGCGGCACAGCAACGGTACACGACACGGTACTGATGGCTGGATGGTACGGCGGCAGGGTCAGCCTGCCACGAGTCGGTCCATCGGCAGGTGACTGCGGACGGGTCGTGTCGTCGTGTCATCGTGTCCGCACCGACAACACACGCTATCTGATCTCGGCCGGCGGCATCAGGTCGACTGGCGAGGCTGCACGATTCTATAGGCCGCCCCGGCGCCCGGACCGGGCCAGACCGGGCCAGGTCGGACCGTGGAAGACCGGGCCAGACCGGGCCAGACCGGACCGGGCCAGGTCGGACCGTGGCAGACCGGGCCAGACCGGACCGGGCCGGACCGGGCCAAGCCGGGCCAGACCGGACCGGGCCACACCGGACCGGGCCACACCGGACCGGGCCACACCGGACCGGGCCACACCGGACCGGGCCAGACCGGACCGGGCCAGACCGGGCCAGACCGGACCGGGCCACACCGGACCGGGCCAGACCAGGCCAGACCGGACCGGGCCGGACCTGACCAGACCGGACCGGGCCAGACCGGGCCAGACCGGACCGGGCCAGACCGGACCGGGCCACACCGGACCACGCCACACCGGGCCACACCGGACCGGGCCACACCGGACCAGACCGGACCGGGCCACACCGGACCGGGCCAGACCGGACCGGGCCAGACCGGACCGGGCCAGACCGGACCGGGCCAGACCGGACCGGGCCAGACCGGACCGGACCACACCGGGCCACACCGGACCGGGCCACACCGGACCGGGCCACACCGGACCGGGCCACACCGGACCGGGCCACACCGGACCGGGCCACACCGGACCGGGCCACACCGGACCGGACCGGACCGGACCTGACCGGACCGGACCGGACCGGACCGGACCGGACCGGACCGGACCGACGGACCGGACCGGGCCACACCGGACCGGACCAGACCTGACCGGGCCAGACCGGACCGGTAGACCGGACCGGGCCACACCGGACCGGGCCAGACCGGACCGGGCCACACCGGGCCAGACCGGACCGGACCACACCGGGCCAGACCGGACCGGGCCAGACCGGACCGGGCCAGACCGGCGCGGAGCACCGCTCGTGCTTCGAGCTGCGCCGGCGCGGCGGTCGGGGACTACTTCGGTATGATTGCCGCGGCGGTCGAGCTCGCCGCACTGAACAGTGCACACCCGGACTCTCGTCCCGGAGATGATGCAGGAGCTCTACTAATTTAGAAGCGTCTCAAATCCAGTTTCAGAAATCCGTTCATTTGCCAGTCGGTCCCACCGCTACGCAGACAGAACTCGTCATGACGGGTTCCTGTCCAGACCCGACCGTCCGAATGGCTGGTGCACCAGTGGTGACATCACGTGTGAGGCGTGTGCACCAGTGGTGACATCACGTGAGAGGCGTGTGCACCAGTGGTGACAGCACGTGTGAGGCTGGTGCACCAGTGGTGACATCACGTGGGAGGCGGGTGCACCAGTGGTGACATCACGTGTGAGGCGTGTGCACCAGTGGTGACAGCACGTGTGAGGCTGGTGCACCAGTGGTGACAGCACGTGTGAGGCGTGTGCACCAGTGGTGACATCACGTGGGAGGCGGGTGCACCAGTGGTGACATCACGTGTGAGGCGTGTGCACCAGTGGTGACATCACGTGAGAGGCGTGTGCACCAGTGGTGACAGCACGTGAGAGGCGGGTGCACCAGTGGTGACAGCACGTGTGGAGGCGTGTGCACCAGTGGTGACAGCACGTGTGAGGCGTGTGCACCAGTGGTGACATCACGTGAGAGGCGGGTGCACCAGTGGTGACAGCACGTGGGAGGCGTGTGCACCAGTGGTGACAGCACGTGGGAGGTGGGTGCACCAGTGGTGACAGCACGTGGGAGGTGGGTGCGCCAGTGGTGACAGCACGTGGGAGGCGGGTGCACCAGTGGTGACAGCACGTGGGAGGTGGGTGCGCCAGTGGTGACAGGACGTGGGAGGCGGGTGCGCCCGTGGTGACAGCACGTGGGAGGCGGCACGTGAGAGGCGGGTGCGCCAGTGGTGACAGCACGTGGGAGGCGGTTGCACCAGTGGTGACAGCACGTGGGAGGTGGGTGCGCCCGTGGTGACAGCACGTGGGAGGCGGCACGTGAGAGGCGGGTGCGCCAGTGGTGACAGCACGTGAGAGACATAAAGACATAAAGACATAAAAGATCAGTGCAACTATGAGCCACAAGGGCCTTTCTTGGTTGCACTTTGTACACTGAACCAGTTGCCCACCAAATCTGTCAATCAACCCTCCCTGGAATACAGAAAAACAAGCCCCATATTCTTATAATGATTGTCTATGCCGTTTTTAAAGATGTTCAGTGTGTTGCTACTGACAATTGTTCCTGGCAGCTGGTTCCAGTGTTCTACTACCCTGTTGGTGAAGAAAGACTGTCTTAACCTTGTCCTGCTGTGATTAACTTTAATTTTGAATTGATGACCTCTAATTGCATCATTTCTGTTAAATCAAAACATTTCCCTGAGATATCCCTGTTCCTGACCATGAACAAATTTAAAAACCTCGATGAGATCTCCTCTCAGCCTTCTATATCTAAGTGATAACATATTCAATTTCTTCAATCTTTCCTCATATGCCAGGTTGCCTATACCATTAATCATTTTTGTTGCCCTCTTTCGTACTCTCTCTAAAAGCCAACAATCTTTCTCATAACTAGGGGACCAAGCTTGGACACAGTATTCCAAATGTGGCCTGACATATGCACAATAAAGCTTCCTGATGACCTCCTCACTTGTGTATGGCACATTCCTCTGTATCGCCCCAAGCATTCTTAGTGCCTTCTTCCTGGCTTCTTTGGTCTGTTCTGATGCCCCCAATTTTGTGTTCAAAATAACACCTAAGTCCTTCTCCTGCTGAGTCACAGATAGTACTTCGCCCTCCATCAAGTATGGCGCCTTCATATGCTGCCTACCTACATGCATGACTTTGCACTTATCAAAATTAAACTTCATTTGCCATTTTTCGGACCACTTCACAAGCTCATCTAAGTCGTTCTGCAGCAAAACGTGCTCATTGTGCCCTGTTATTGCCCTAAAGATCTTCAAATCATCCGCAAATTTCAAAACCTTACTGCTTAGGCCACATTCAATGCTATTCACAAATATAATGAACAACAGTGGCCCCAGTACCGACCCCTGAGGGACTCCACTAAGAACATTTTGTCATGATGACTTTCTACCATTAAGCATCACTCTCTGCTGACTATCTGAAAGCCACAACTCTATCCATTTTAGGATGCTACCTGCAATGCCATGGACCTGAAGCTGCATCATTAACCGTTTATGGGGTACCTTGTCAAAGGCCTTACTAAAGTTAAGATATGCTACATCAACCTGATTTCCCTGATCAAATTGTTCTGTAGGAAATTTAAAAAGTCCAAGAGATTTGTGAGGCACGATCTCCCTTTTCTAAACCCATGTTGAGTATCTTGAATCAATCTGTTTCCTTCCAGAAAACTAACTATTCTATCTTTGATAATTGATTCGAGTACCTTGCAGACTAGGGATGTGAGGCTTACTGGCCTATAATTTTCAACTTTCCCTCTTTCTCCTTTCTTGAAAATAGGAACTACTGTAAGGAAGCTTACATTTTTTTCGGCATGCAATTTTCAACATTTTCCCATCCGACCAGGCCGCCAGACGCCCGGCCAGATCTCGGCCACCTTTTCCCTCCCCTCTCATATTGCCTTGAAACACCGCCGGACCGACTCTCGGTACGTGTCGTCTTCAAAGGCGGCATGAAATAAACAACGCCATGAGCCTCCCGTCTGGACGAAAACAACCGAAGGGTTCCCGGCCAGCTGTGAGCCAGTCCCGGTGAAAACCTCCCCAGGCGGCTTCGCCACGCACACTGCCTAAGGGGACGAAAAAAAAATCACTCCCACCAATCAAGAGGCAGAACCCAATCCGGAGCCCTGGGAGTGGCTGGAAATTAGAAAAGGCGGAGCTAAGGAATTGAAGAAAATTTGGTAGCCTGGCAGAAGGGCTCAGAAGGAAGAGGGGGACAATCTCTCTCGGACTCTCGCTCTCGGACGGTCTCTCTCGCTCAAGATCTCTCTATCACTCTCACGGACTCTCACACTCACTTAAATGGAGGCAGACGTGAATTGAAGTGCCGGACGGCGGAGAGTGACGACGGCTGGAGGGCGACGACCAACGGGCATGTGAGTGTCATACGCCTGACATGTCTTCCTCTTTTCCAAACCTTTCCGAACCAACCTAAGTTCTATCACCCAGCTTCTGTCTCCTCCACGTCATTCACTTACTGAAAGGGGCGACCTGTTTTATGGGGGGGGGACCAAATAGGATAAATTCAGGGCGCGGAGGGAGTGTGTCGCGGAGGGAGTGTGACGCGGAGGGAGTGGAGGAAGTGTGTGCGGAGGGAGTGTGTCACGGAGGAGAGTGTCCGGAGGGAGTGTGTCCGGAGGGAGTGTACGCGGAGGAAGTGTGTCGCGGAGGGAGTGTGTCGCGGAGGGAGTGTGTCGCGAAGGAAGTGTGTCGCGGAGGGAGTGTGTCGCGGAGGGAGTGTATCTCGGAGGGAGTGTGTCGCGGAGGAAGTGTGTCGCGGAGGAAGTGTGTCGCGGAGGGAGTGTGTCGCGGAGGGAGTGTGTCGCGGAGGGAGTGTGTCGCGGAGGAAGTGTGTCGCGGAGGGAGTGTGCCGCGTGCAAGGATTGAGATGGCGAGTAGTGTGTGTGTGTAAGAAACGCGTGGGTGTAATGAGATGCGGCGTATGGAAATTTAAATATACTAGATTAATGATATAAATTATGTGGCAGCAGTCGGCAGTGATGGACGAGAACAGCGGCGGAGCAGGAACAATAATGCCATATAAAGTGCATCCACATATAAGCGAGGCAGACGACCTGCTAGCCGTTCTCTTATGGACTAAACGTTCCCGGGTAAGAGTAATGAGTGTGAAAGCCAGTTTTTAACTTGACTAGAATATTAATGTTGTTTATATAAATATATATGATCTGCGTTTGGATGAAGTCCAATTGCGAGAAGGGGTGCGATGACCGTATACTTTGGGGGCATTAAGCACATGCTCTGGTTCTTTGACTGCAAAAGCCCGCTGGCCTCTGTGACCCAGGGGTACAGCTGGGGGCGGGCACAGTATGCAAGGTCGGATGGGCTGTCGAGCCCCACCTTGCGTCCGTCGAGTTTGGCGCCAAACACTAGGTTAAGGCAAAACACTGCAAGGTCCATGAGTCCGCCCCCCCCCCCCCGTTCGCTATACGTTTCGGCACGGAACCGTGTAGCCTTTCGGGGCGGGGGGAACGTTCGGACGGGTTTGGCGTGCCATAAGCCCCGAGGCTGAAAGGGTAGGGCAGGCTAGGTTATAAAGACGGCCAGGGGACGTGCCCAACGTGGTAGGGATCCGTGCCCGCTCGTGAGTACGTTCACCTGGTCGCACAGTATCAGTATACGACGGAGAAGGCCCGGCGCGGCACCGACCTTTCATTAAAAGCTAGGGTATGTCAGTCAAAGATACCAGAGCACTTGTATAAGCCCTCGGAGCCAGTTAGATGAGCCCCCCTCTTGGCAGTTAAGCCCTCATCCAGGCGAGGAACACTGTCCATAATGGCGAGACCACCTATGATGGCAGTGGAAGATTTACATATTCGGCCAATATACCACAAAAAGAGCAATGGTCCGTCGATATATGTGTTTGTGTACCGCTGAAAGGGGGGGGGGGAGTCAAATTTTGGGAATCAAGCATTTCATTAATTAATAAGGAAAGAATGAATGGGATGAACGAATGTGAAGTGAATGAGGAGAATGAATGTGTGTTAGGTAGCTTTAAGGACCAGCGGAAGCCGCTTGGGGCTCAATCACAGGCACCTATTTCGTGCGGTACATTGTACAAAATTATACTACTATTAGCATCCAAAAGTCCCATCTCGGAACATTTAATTGTAACCAAGGGCAAATTGCCTTATCATTACTTTTCTAAATACAACGTAATCTTTCCAATTTGGCTAGACGCACTCATTTACCTATATGGTGTTCCCAAAACTTTGACCTCGCACACCTATAAATTCGTGTTAGGGACGGTAGCAAACACCATCAAGCCGGTCGGGGTTTGGGGATTGTGTGGTGGAGGTGGCGGGGAAACACAGCAGAACACACCCCCGGCAGAGGCACAATCAGCAAAGGAGATAATTAACCCAGTCAAAATCTAGAGTCAGCCCATGTTCAGCCTTGTTAAAGTGCAGTCTCAGTAAAATAAAGCCCCAGAGTTCAATCATCAATCGGATCAGTTTCAGTTAAGGCTCGGTTGGCCTAACTATCGCACACAGATACCCTTTTCACACACACCCATTGTACACAGCGCGCACATTCCCAGCACAGCTACACACCACACACCCCTCACCCGCCACACCCGCCAAACCACCGAGACCACCACCCCACACCCTCACCCACACCGCCAAACCACCGAAGCCACCACCCCACACCCCTCACCCGCCACACCCGCCAAACCACCGAAACCACCACCCCCACACCCCTCACCCGCCACACCCGCCAAACCACCGAGACCACCACCCCACACCCCACGAGGAAAGACCCCCCCCCCATATTACCACACAGCTACACACCACACACCCTCACCCGCCACACCCCCAAACCGCCACACCCCTCACCCGCCACACCCGCCAAACCACCGAAGCCACCACCCCACACCCCACCGACGGCAGAGCCGCCACCCCTACACACCACACACCCTCACCCGCCACACCCGCCAAACCGCCGAAGCCACCACCCCACACCCCACCGACGGCAGAGCCCCACCCCTACACACCACACACCCCTCACCAGCCACACCCGCCAAACCACCGAAACCACCACCCCCACACCCCACCGACGGCAGAGCCGCCACCACTACACACCACACACCCCTCACCCGCCACACCCGCCAAACCACCGAAGCCACCACCCCACACCCCTCACCCGCCACACCCGCCAAACCGCCGAGACCACCACCCCACACCCCACCGACGGCAGAGCCGCCACCCCTACACACCACACCCCTCACCCGCCACACCCGCCAAACCACCGAGACCACCACCCCACACCCCACCGACGCAGAGCCGCCACCCCTACACACCACACACCCCTCACCCGCCACACCCGCCAAACCACCGAGACCACCACCCCACACCCCACCGACGGCAGAGCCCCACCCCTACACACCACACACCCCTCACCCGCCACACCCGCCAAACCACCGAGACCACCACCCCACACCCCACCGACGGCAGAGCCGCCACCCCTACACACCACACACCCTCACCCGCCACACCCGCCAAACCACCGAAGCCACCACCCCACACCCCACCGACGGCAGAGCCGCCACCCCTACACACCACACACCCCTCACCCGCCACACCCGCCAAACCACCGAGACCACCACCCCCACACCCCACCGACGGCAGAGCCGCCACCCCTACACACCACACACCCCTCACCCGCCACACCCGCCAAACCACCGAAGCCACCACCCCACACCCCACCGACGGCAGAGCCGCCACCCCTACACACCACACACCCCTCACCCGCCACACCCGCCAAACCACCGAAACCACCACCCCACACCCCACCGACGGCAGAGCCGCCACCCCTACACACCACACACCCTCACCCGCCACACCCGCCAAACCACCGAGACCACCACCCCACACCCCACCGACGGCAGAGCCGCCACCCCTACAGTATCACACAGCTACACACCACACACCCCTCACCCGCCACACCCGCCAAACCACCGAAGCCACCACCCCCACACCCCACCGACGGCAGAGCCGCCACCCCTACACTACATTTGCCCTTTTCCAATCTGTTGGAATTTCATTTTGTGAAACTGATCTACAAAATATTATACTAAGTGGAATTGCCAGTTCCTTTTCAGCTTCCCGCAATACCCTAGCATAAATTCCATCAGGTCCTGCTGCCTTGTTTGGCTTTATTTTTCTGATATCATTGAAAATAACATCACTATCAATGAACTCAACATCGTGTATCTGATCACGGTTCACGGTTGGCAAATTTGTCACATCCTCCACTGTAAACACTAATTTAAACTGCTTGCTCAGCTCCTCAACCATCTCACCATCCTCACTCAATATAGTCCCATTTACTTCCAGTGGACCAATTGTGCTTGAAACTTTATGTAGCTTGTAGAAACTAAAGAACTTTTTACTGTCCCCATTACAGTTCCTAGCCAAATCCAATTCTTTTGCCCGCCTTGCTGCTCTGGTTTTCTGCTTCACAGCATCTCTAGCTTTTTGATACGACCTTAGATTTACGATATTTGAAGCTTCCTTGAATACTCTAAATGCATCTTTCTTAGCCTTAATTGATCTCCTCAAATCTGATGTAAGCTATGCTGGCTTTCCTACCCTTCTTTTGCGCCTTTGCTTTTGGGGGACATGTCTAATCTGAATTTCCCTCAAGTAAGATTTGAACTTTTCCCACATTTCACAGGCATTTAAATCAAAAATTATTCTTCCCATTGTATGGCACTTAAAGCCTCTGTCATGGAGTCAAAGTCTGCCCTGTTAAAATTTGGAATCTTTGCCAAGTTATCCTTGATTGTCCCTGCTATTTGTACCTAAAATCTCACTATGTTATGGTCACTTCTTCCCAGAGTTTCTCCTACAGTCAAGTCTTGAACTAAATCACTTAAATCTGAGAAGACAAGGTCCAAGAATGAGCCCTGCCTGGTTGGTTCCATTACAAACTGGTGTAAGAACAAGTCCTCTTCAGGGCATTTCCTAAACAGTTTACATGATGGGGAGCCAACACCAACATTTTCATATCCTTTTAGATTAAAGTCACCAAGAATAAGGCATTTCCTCTGAAAGTTTCTACTGATTTCCTCACAAATCACCTCATCGAGCTCCAGTTGCTGAGAATGTGGCAAGGTTCCTGATCGATACAAAGCTCCAATCCTCAGTTTATTGCTGTTGCCTCTTCCCACAGCAACATCAAGCCAAATGGACTCCACAGACACATTTTTTACCTCATCTGCTACTTTCTGAGAACTGTATAAGCTATTCACATAGAGCATTACACCACCCCCTTTCACTGCTGGACCCCTATTGCATGAAAACATATTGTATCCCTGGATCTCATAGTCCTGCAAGTTATCCCCAAAATATCCCTCACTGACCCATGCCTCAGTAATGCAAACAAAATCTGGTTTCTCCTCAGCAACATAGCACTTGAACTCATCAAATTTGGATCGAATGCTCTGAGCATTAAGCATCATACACTTAACAAAAGTTCCATAACCCTCTTTGGCTTTTTCATGTTGAGTAGCTCTATCATCTCTGGATGAGCTATCACTCTGCCCCCTTGATCTACTGCTACCCCTATTTGCTGACTGTGAGGTGTTTGCAAGACTTCTCTCTCTACCAGCTACATCCCCCCATGACCTGCCTAGTTTCCCTGTTTCCTAATGAGAGCCTCCTCATACCTATTGCTGAGCAATTCAACTCCCCTCTTGCTCAAATGTAACCCATCTAATGCAAACATTTCAGTCCTCCCCCAGAAATCCCCCCACAAATCCAAGAACCCCACCCCAAGTTCCTTACAAATCTTGGCCACCCTGGTATTCAGCCCAATGGCCCTCGAGTACCACTCTATGCTTGCGTTAACCATAGGGAGGATGGATGTTACCATTCCTGGTTTCCTACTCACAGCTAACCTACCTATCAAAGCCCTATACTCTTGTATTGTTTCCTCTGTTTTTGCTTTTCCTACATCATTTACACCAACCTGCACAATTACTGTTGTGCTCTCTCCACTACCCTTCATCACTCCTTCTATCCTATCACCAACATTCTTTACCTGGGCCCCTGGGTAGCAAACACGAGTCCGTTTGTTGGGGTTCCTGCTACAAAAAGTACGGTCCATGTATCTCACTCTTGAGTCCCCTATAACTAAAACTTCCCCCTCTCTATCATCAGCTGCCTGGTCGTTCCTACCTTCCTCCTTAGTAGCATTACTATCTCTCTCTTGCAGTACCTCAAATCTATTATTAGTTTCAATGCCTTTGTCAATTTTCCTTAAAGCTAGTATCGTACTCTGGCGTCTAGCTACTTTCCACCCTCTACCATCATGGTCCATACTATCTCCACCCCTATCACTCCTAGACTCCTGCACCTGGCTTGCCTGGCTGACATTTCCTATGGTGGGCCCTGCCACCAAACACTTCAGACGCTCCACTTCCCTTGCTAACACTTTCTTACTCAAGTCCCCAATGACTACAATACACTTACACTTCCCACAGTCACCTTGCATTTTTTTTTAAAATAAAAATAAAGTTATCCCGACTCTCACCAGCTACAAACTCCAACTAAACCAAGCTAAACAATTTTTTTTTAACCATAGATACCTTTGCAATTACACCAGTATATTGAAAATATACCTAGTGGTAATTTAAGCTCACTATTTTAGTCCTAAGCTCTATCTTAAACTTAAACACCAAAAAGACACTGACTTATTCCTCTACACTACAGAAACCTAAGCCACGAGACCGCGCCACCAGTCTACAAAGCGTTCATGTGGCTGATCGATAATTCTAGACTACCTAGTGTAATTTAAGTTCACTATTTTAATCTTAAAGTCTATCTTAAACTTAAACACCAAGCGGACGCAGACTTATTCCTCTATGCTAACAGAAACCTAAGCCACGTGGCCGCTCCACCCGTCTACAAAGCGTCCACGTGGCCGATCGATAATTCTAGAAGCTAAAAATCTGCTTGTTAAAAAGAAACTTATGAGATAAAACTATGCAAATATATGCACAGAAGTAATTGCTAAATACCTACCACCAGCTGCAAACTCCAACTAAACACTAATATAAAAAAAACCCTAGATACCTATACAATAACACGAGGACAAGAAGATATACCTAGTGTAATTTAAGCACACTATTTTAGTCTTCAACTCTATTTTAAACTTAACCACCAAAAAAAAAAATTTGTATTCCTCTGCACTACAGAAACCTAAGCCACGAGGCCGCGCCACCCATCTACAAAGCGTCCACGTAGCCGATCGATAATTCTAGAAGCTACCTAGTGTAAGTTAAGCACTATTTTAATCTTCAACTAAAACACCAAGCAGACACAAACTTATTCCTCTATGCTAACAGAAACCTAAGCCACGTGGCCGCTCCACCCGTCTACAAACGTCCACGTGGCCGATCAATAATTATAGAAGCTTAGAATACCTAGGATAAGTCTAATATACTCAATTTAAACAATATAACCGCTCCTTCTTAACCTAGGCCTACAATAGAACAAATCCTCCCTACACTAACCACCTGTGCCCAATCTTTTACTCACGGTTTCCCTCGTCACGGGAGCGCAAAAACACGACCGGTCGCGACGAGAGCAGAGCAGTGAGTCCAGAGAGGCTGGTGCACCAGTGGTGACAGCACGTTGGAGGCGAGTCACGGCTGTCACAACCCACAACCGTCCACAGCCTGCACTATTTGTCTTTTGTGCTTGCCGCTAAGTAAAATATACATCAGAAAAAATTCCATACTTGAAACATGAAAATGAAGTGCTATTGAAATACTATATAGCGGGCGATAAAATATCCACGTCTTCCTCGTCTCGGGTTCTTAACTTATTGCTTTCAGGACATGCCTGCTGAGTCTGAAAATTGATCGCTTAGATTATAACTTGTCATTTGAGCTATCACGAAAGGAAATTCGACCATTAGTATTCCACCTAGAAGTGGTTGGTGCACAAAGCACAATATTAACACTCTTCTTGCCCTGCCGAACTCAGTCACTGCACTCAACTTTAGCTTTTGCTTGCGTAGGCGATGCAATGGACCTTTGGGAACAATTTAGGTTACATGCATGAATGAGCACCGGCGTGAAGCGCAATGAGATGTTAGAGGGAAGAATGAGACCTGAATCTGGTGCCGTCGGGACTCCTGAGCCCGCCCTTGGTAAAATGTTCACGTTTTAATGACCGAAGTGGGAATAACTTGTCGCGATGCCCCGTCTGCGCTGCCTCGCGAGCAAATCGGTTGCTGATTTCCTTAGATTCGTGGAAGGTGCAGGCGAGGGGCGTCCGCACAGGAATCGAGCCGAAACTATCGCGCAGGTATATGGTCAGGGCTGCATCTACATACCGCGCGTGTCTTTCAGGCGAGACGTGGGGCAAATGCAAAAGTTGTCACAGCAGGTGGGCATGTACGAAAGAGCACGTCATTTGTCGAGACACGCTAAGTTTAGGTACGCCTTCACGAACGCGTGCATCCTGTGACGTAACGCTTCGCTCAGCGCATTTCACATATTTCAGGACGTCCGACCAGTGACTATTACCTGTCATCGGCCTCCCGGAGCCTACAAGGAAGCAAAGGAAATTACTGCAGGTGTTACATGGTATGTGTGATGTGGTACCGGTGACCGTCCTGATTAGGAAGGTGATCAATTTTATATGCTTAGCTTCGCAAAAGTCTTGACCGCACCACATCGTACGCAGTTGCGCAGGACGACGCATAGCTGACTGCTTTGGTTGAGTGAAATCCAGCTAATTAAATCATGCCATGTTCGAAGGCTTAATAGAGTGTAACCATGTTTGAAAGCTTGAGTCTCGAGACAATTTAATTAATTCCAATCAGACCATCAATCTGGAGTGCTTTGACAGCGCACGTTTACGAATCACTGTCATAAATTGACCAGCATCTGGCGAAGACAAGCCAGAGCAGCAGTAGCAGAAACGCAGCAAAACCTGGACCGGTGTAGTGGGTGTTGTCCGTGCCGACACAGCCTCGCGTGGCAGCGTTCCCCAAAACAGTGTCAGACAATGGCAGATATGCCCGCCTGGCATCAGAGAACGTGTGGCCAGAGGGTGGCCGTTGGGGGTGCTTCACTGCCTAGTCAGTACCTGTGAGACCGTCCCATCACCCGGCTAGCACCGCCCGGTCCAACCCTGCGAGGCGCAAGGGCACCGATCTCTGCGTGCGCGGGGACGAGTAGTCTAGGGGTAAGGTGCCCGTCTCACAATCGAAAGATTATCAGTTCGAGTCTCACCTGTCGCTACTCTTCACCCGCGGCCAATCGGCGTGAGAGATTGGCGACGCTGCATGACTCAACGGTCGACGTGTCGCAAAACCAATAACCACCGCCACCACGACCTCGCCGTGCGTGAGGCCTCGCCAGCCTCTACCATCGCTCCACGGGGACACCCACGCGTTTCCGTTGCGCTGACGTTGTTCTCTACGACCCCTATATCTCAGTGGTGGTGTTCTTCGTTCTGCACTCCGTTCCATTCTTCGTTCGGCTCTGCGTTCCTCTCGCCCACCTTGGCAGTAATCCCGACCCGGACTGGGTCGCCGCGCCGAACACGTCCTCAATGGACTCACCCGATATCCACTTTCCATCGGTGCATCGGCGCGATGGACTCGCCCGATATCCACTTGCCATCGGTGCATCGGCGCGCCGCAAATCCTCTCTAATCCATCAATCAGTCGACGTGCAGTCCCGCCTGTCAGGTGATGCACCACTGAGCGATATGTGGTCGGCCGGCGCGTTCGGCGGATAGCCGGTTGCCGGAAGCGCCCGGTGGGTGGCAGCAAGGCTTCACGTGTCGGTGTGGCGACGGTGACCAGATGATATAACCACCGATGTGCTGGAGCGAATGTCGGGCCGGGCTGTTTGAGCACGCCAAATTCCTCCCGCACAGCAGACTGCAGCGATGCGTGATGCCATGTGATACAGCTGTTCGCATGCCCATCACACGCGCACCACCGAGTGAACCTGCCGCGGTCAATTCATGAACAGGTACTAAACGGAATGTAAAATTGACGCAAGCTGCAAGTTATAGACATTATGCTCTCCAGGATGCTTGCGTAACGGCGTGGAGCACCTCAGTCTTCCGACGCTAAATTAATCGTCTAAATATTAGCTATCCCGACCCGGAACCGAGGTGACTTAAGGAGAACGTTACGCTGACAGCTGTTGGCACCTATTGTAAACCTGATCGTTCATTCAACTCTCACATTGCTGCAAGCCTCTGTGAGCAAGCAATGCACCGGCACAGGTTGCGTCCCACTTCCCTTCCGTCTGATTCTGATTCAGCTTCAGATTTGCTTATTGGCGTAGCATCCACATCGGTGGCTCTTCATGTTCGCAAGTCATTTGTATTTAAAGAGTGGATGTAAATATTGCACTGCATCACACTTCACCAAGGCATTCACACACGGTAGTCAAATGTTTGTCTGTTTAATACAGTTTGCATTACACTCTTATCGAAAATTCCGCTACAAAATCATCCCAGCCACCTCGCCAAAATCACGCCTGTCTCGTTATGCTTTTGTACACCACTGATATGTACACTCCTGCCTATTTCGGTTCTAATTTTTGGTAGCCGAAATTCATCAGCTTCACGAGTATGATGGTCACGATGGATGGATATGATGGACACGACTATCACACCCCGCCCTCGCTGCCTTGTTGCCAGTCGACACGACCATCACGTCACGCCCTCGCTGCCCTACTGCCAGTCGCAAGCAAGCGGTACCGACGGCATGCAAAATTGAATGCAGTTGCGATTTACTTCAAGCTCCAGGTACGGCACAGTCTTACAAACCCCCATGAACACCTAAAATGTCGAATTCCGCATAGCTAGCACTCAACCCAGTGTTTGTGAACAATCATAGCGGGGGGGGGGTAGTTATTATTTGGTATATGTTGATGAAATAGCAAATAGGACCATGCCATTCATAGACGAAGTAGTGGAAGAACTGATTCAGACTTCCCGATGTCGACAGTGCAGCCAGCTGACTGAGGCTTGTGCCAGCCATGCGCATCGAAGCGGAAGGCGGAGATTCCGATGTTTCGACGTCGCCGGATATTTGTATCTGGGTGGGGGAGGATTGGGGTGCCAGTTAAGAACCGAGCATGGTCATCACGAGGCATCTATCTCGGTAGTCTCGTGGAGGTGCCGATTTAAGGTCGGTTGCAGGATTTTGTGTCTGGAAGGACGAGGTGCTGATTTAGAGGTGTCATCGGGGCTGGTGAAGCAACTGATACAGACCTGTGCCAGCTGGAAATTGTTCCGAAGCTGTGGAGAAGTAGTGTATCCAGGGACCAAGGGAATTCCCAATGACTCAGCATTTTTTTTCAAGCGTGTTGTTGATGAGTAGGTTGGACAGATTTGGGGTGGGAGGGGGGGGGGGGGGTTCACCGGGATCTGTCTCAATGGAGTGCCGCGGCTGGGCCGTTCCCAGGATTTTGTGGCTCGAAAGGTGTTCAAAGGCTTCACCAAGTGTTCTTTCGAGTGGTGATGACGATCCTTCCACACATTACCTGAGCTTAAATGACTTAAAAGAAGTAACCTTTTTCTCGTTGTCTGAAAAAAAACCTGTAATAACATCCAAAAGATCGGTATGATTATAGTTGCCCTGTCTCCAGACCAAGTTTGAATGGCAAGCAGGCAGGATGATTTGTAAACATATCCACGAATCACGTCACGAACATATTATACGCGTACAGTTTCTGGAATTAATATGGGTCGCCATTACAACAGCCGCATAATGGCACAACAATCATGACGATAGTACTCATCTATCACAAAGCTTTGTAACATAAGAGTACTACCCTGGTTGTTGTATCATCATACTAGTGTTGCATTGGCGACCGATATTAATTCCAGAAACTGCACGCATATAATTTTATCTTCACGTGATTCATAGATATGTTTTCCAATCGCCCGGTCTACTTGTCATTCAAACCGGGTCTGAAGAAGGGGCAATCCGTATATATCCGATCTTTGTGATGTTATCAAAGGCCTTTTTGCCAACAATGAACAAGGGTTATATCCTTAAATTCATTGATGCAATAATGTTCATCTCAGCCATCAATTCATTACGTTAGATTAATGCAAGGTACAAAATTGGACACTATCTAATCTAGTATTCCTTCTCCAATAGATACACCAGTCGGTAAAAGTAAATCTCATTGGAGACTTAACCCTTGCATTAATTCAAGTAGATTACATAGTTATCCAGACGAAACTACACATTATATATTGCTACCGTGAGTGTCGATTTGTATACCTTTGGGGACCTTGGCGCTCCATTGTTCGCTTGCCCCCTCAATAATTTCAACTTCTAATATGAAAGCCTATTCGGTAGGCCCCCAAACCTATTTGGGCTCGCCCAATGCCGCCATATATTGAACCCCCAATCATGTTCACAGATCAACGTCCATGGTTCTTGCGCATTTTATATTCCGTGCGCCACCCCTGAAAAAAAACTAAGGAATTAACAGACAGCGATTAACTTATGACCTGAGTGACAGCTGGTCATTCAAGTGACATTTAAGTTGAAAGATAATCATTTTATAACACTCAGCCTTTCTGGTACAAACTGCAAAATAGCACAGCCCGAATGTTCGAAGTTTTGAATTTCATTTATTGAATTCCTTTTGGGTACACATACTTACCATGCGCGTCCAGCCAGGCAAAATAAGTGATCTATGATAATTATCTCATGTTGACCTAGCGCAAAGTAGGTGCATGCTGATAAGCTCCTGCTACTTCTCTTTATAGTTGTTGCTCTTCATGTGTCTTTCGAGCATCATTAGATGACCTTTGAGCACTGATAGTGTTCTGGTGTTGGAGGCGTTCGCCGTGGCCAAAACAGCACAACTGCCGTACCATGACCTATAAAATAAAATATAAGCAAATAGGCACGTACCGCCCAGAAGCAACGATGAGGGTCGCAAGTTCGTATTCAAGTATGCAATGTTTGGAAATAGTCACAATTTGCTCATAATTTATAACCTTACAACCACTTTCATACTGTTTGCAAAGCAGTGCTCTACGTGTATGTCAAACCACACATACACACACACACACACACACACACACATATATATATATATACACACACACAAACACACACACACACACACATAAGCTGACATCGCTGAGCTCTGTCTGCCGCTTGGCTATACAAACGAAGCGCTTCTCACGTACAGCTGTCGTGTCTATCGGTGTCAGGTCTGACTGCAAACTGCGGTGTCGACCCTGTTTGGTTCGCAGCGTTCGTGGTCCCAGCCAGAGGAGGCGAGTGTCCGTGTGGGTGTCGGACACTCGCCTCCTCTGTCACTCGCCTCCTTTGTCTCCTCTGTCTGTCTCCTCTGTCTCACCCGTCGGACACTCGCCATTGGGGACGCTCCACGATGGCCGCCTCACACTGGCCCAACATCTATTGATACTGGATGTTGTAACTGATCTGACAGTGACTCAACACACATCTGTGCGAAGAGGGGTCTCACATGCCAGCAGACTCGGGGCGTGTTCGACAGCCTGGCGGCCAGCCGGCGGCCTGCGGGAGGGAATGGCTCAGTGGGTGGGGCTGGTCAGAACGGGTAGGACATGTGCAGCTGACATACAATGGGCGTCACACGGGCCCTGCCGCAGGCAGGGGTACATGGGCCCGTATGCAAGCATGGGCACATGGGCCTGTATGCAAGCATGGACACATGGGCCCGTATGCATGCATGCATGTACTGTCTATATACTGGGCATTCATGGGTCCATTTCCTACCGGATGAAATTCAGGATGTTTTAGCTCACGAGCAAGTGAGACAAAACAGGGCAGGTGTACGGGGTTTTGTTGCGAAGTTGTCATTCCTGATTAATACACCCAGTGGAGCTGCTGGCATTGTAGCCCAAACAGGCATAGCTGAACCGACGGCGACGTCTCGGAGACGATTCACAGATATGATCTCGTTTATATTGTAAGGAGACCCGTAGACTGTCAGAATTGTCCCAGTGATTGCCGAAGTTCGTGGGGAAGGCTCAGCTTCTGCGACGTTTAGAAGGTTAGGGGACCCGTAGAGAATTGTCGGTGAGAATTGTCCCAGTGATTGCCGAAGTTCGTGGGGAACGTTCAGCTTCTGCGACGTTTAGAAGGCTAGGAGACCGTAGACGGCCAGAATTGTCCCAATGATTGCCGAAGTTCTTGGGGAAGGTTCAGCTTCTGCGACGTTTAGAAGACTAGGAGACCGTAAACGGCCAGATTTGTCCCAATGATTGCCGAAGGCCGTGGGGAGGGTTCAGCTCAGACGACCAAGTGGTGACGTTGGTGACGAGGTCATGCCTGTGGTGACGTCACGACACGGAAGGTCACGACATCCTGACGCGGCTGCCCCGGCATGACCTGCCCAGTGCGGCCTGCCCAGTGCGGCGCGCTCGCTGACCTGTCCAGCCCGACCCTTCCAGCCAGGACCTAACTGCCAGCTCGCGTGCGGCGACTCGGAACTCCGCCTCGCGAGGACAGGGGAGATCAATGTAGGTCAGCGCTTCACATCGCGCAGGCGATGCGCGGTCCGCTCGGCTGACCCTTTCAAGAGTGCCACGCTGCATTAAGTTTCACGTGAATAGATCGCACGCGGGGCCCGTATGAATGCGGCCGGGCGCGCGGTCATCGTGTCATGGTCGCGTCCCTATTTGAGCGACACATGGGGGCGGTTACCGTGTCGTAGCGGCGTCCCTATCGGAGCCGGCGGTCACCTTGTCGGAGCAGTGTCCCTAGTGGAGCCGACACGGAGGTCACCGTGTCGTAGCGGCGTCCCTATCGGAGCCGACACGGAGGGGGCGGTCACCGTGTCGTAGCGGCGTCCCTATCGGAGCCGGCGGTCACCTTGTCGGAGCAGCGTCCCTAGTGGAGCCGACACGGAGGTCACCGTGTCGTAGCGGCGTCCCTATCGGAGCCGACACGGAGCGGGCGGTCACCGTGTCGTAGCGGCGTCCCTATCGGAGCCGACACGGAGGGACGGTCACCGTGTCCTGGGCGGCGCCTGCACTTCCTGCCGCCTGGTTACCGGCGCGCCCCGCCGCCGCGCCGTGTAATGTCTCCATTCCGTGTGCGGTGCGGATAGCTGGCGGTAGATGGAGGCGATAGTGGCGCCGGCCGCCACCATCGCCGCCGGCCGTGCCGCCGTGTCCCGGGTCCCGGGTCCGAGCTGCACGGCAGATGCTGCTCGGCAGCCGCCGTGCCGCCGTGTCCCGGGTCCCGGGTCCGAGCTGCACGGCAGATGCTGCTCGCCAGCCGCCGTGGCGCCGGCTCAGAACGGAGACGACGGACACTGACGTCCGCCGTCACCAGATGCGTAGATGGCCGCTGACGGACGAGCAGACGGCAGCTTTGACAGGTGTTGCCGCTGCGGTCACCACGTTGGCTGGTGTGTCGCTGTGCCGGCTGTGAGAGCACTGTGGCGCACGTGGCGGGAAGGGCCCGTCGTGTGGAACAAAGTCCGCTGTATCTGACCAGCGTCCTAGGCATTTCGATTAATTCGGATAATTGTTGAGTGGAGCGGTTCCCTGTTGCGATTTCTACATCACCTGGTCATCACCTGGTCCCGACAGTCGTTCGGGTTGATTGTTTCTCTGGCCACGGCCGCACCACACTAGCCCCATGAACTACGCGCCGCCACGTGTACTTCTGTGTAGTTACATGAGGCGGAGGAAGAACTGCTGTCGGCTGGCTATAATTAAAGGTGGTGGAGCAGTCACCAGTCAGCGTCAATGGCTCCCATGTTAACTCACTGCCATGCTCACATTTCGGCAGCAACCTTCCTGCCGCCCGTAATCACCCAATGTTCACCGTTACTCATGCCGACGGCCACACTCTGTGCGTGCCAGAGCATGGTGGCGAGTGCAGTGGAGGGGAGGCGAGACAAAAACGCAATTCCCCGCAAAGGTTTCGTGTCTAGGCGTATAATTGATTTTTAAGCTCAATTAATGTCAGGACAAAGGAATAATCATAATACATGCCGGAGGCCGAATGCATCGAAGGTCAAGAACGTTTAAAAAGGTGCATGGTTTTGATAACTGTGCATTACGGACCACTTTTTTTTGTCCCTCCGGTCGAGTCGAGTGTTTTGGATTCTCTCCTGCCAGAGCAGGGCTAAGCAAATACGCCACTTGCAGGGTCACGTGGCTACACCGACATGCCACATTCGTCCAGAACTTCCATAATAAATCCCAGGAGTTGTACTGGAGTCCATGATTTTCTCCGCCGAATCCAATTGGCTTCCTCAATGACCACCATTAGTTTTCTCCCCGAGCACCATGGATGCCCTCAGCGAATCTCATGAGTTTCCTCACCCGACATGATGAGTTTCTCACCAGACCTCATAAGTTTCTCGCTAGACCGCATAAGTTTATCACCAGACCTCATGAGTTGTCTCACCGGACCTCGTGAAGTGTCTCACCAGTCCCATGTGTTGTCTCACCAGACCTCATGTTCTCTCACCAGACCTCATGAGTTGTCTCACCAGATATCATGAGTTCTCACCAGTCCTCATGAGTTTTCTCACCAGACCTCATGCGTTGTCTCTCCAGACGTCATGAGTTGTCTCACCTGATCCCATGAGTTTCCTCACCAGATCATATGAGTTTCCTCACCGGTTCTCATGAGTTGTCTCACCACACCTCATGAGTTTCCTCACCAGACCTCATTGTTTCCTCACCAGACCTCATGAGTTGTCTCACTAGACGTCACGAGTTGTCCCACCAGATCTCATGAGTTGTCTCACCAGACGTCATGAGTTGTCTCACCAGACGTCATGAGTTGTCTTACCGGATCCCATGAGTTTCCACACCAGACCTCATTGTTTCCTCACCAGACCTCATGAGTTGTCTCACCAGACCTCATGAGTTGTCTCACCAGATATCATGAGTTGTCTTACCAGACCTCATGAGTTGTCTCACCGGATCTCATGAGTTTCCTCGCCGGATCTCAGAAGGCCCCACAGCCAGGTAATCCACCTCTGTCCGGGATATCGCCGGCTCTGCCGTCGGACCTGGCAACCTCTGGCGCCGGATCCCGCCAACTTCCGCTCCAGATCCCCCGCTGCTCTGCGTGTATTACGGCACACTCAGTGCGTCAGCTGTGGAACAGCGCCGCCCACCACTCGGACCGCTCACAGTCCGCTGGCATGTAAAGCTGTGGAAGAACTGGGACACGCCGCCAGCTGGCCTCCACGTCCAATTTGAAGACCACAAAAGGTCTTCAGCTTTGCGATTTAGTCTTAGGTGACTAAAGCGTCGATGGCGCCGACGTATTATGCAGCTGTGTGGCTATTCGCTGAAATGTTCCACACATTTGGCAGCCGCACAGATGGCCGCCCCGATATCAGGGAGCTCGGTGACAGGATAGCACACCCATAGACCTATCGAGTCAACCGCTAAAGGCGTCCATGAAATACGTCAAGAAATTGAACAAAATATTAATTCCGGCACGCAGGCCCATTAGAGCACTTCATCATTCGAACAGGCATAATGAACCTTCAATGAGATGTCTGAGGTGCGCAACTAACTTATTGCGCTATGGAAGGCGGCTTTTCCTGGCTGACTCATCGGAGTTTAGGAATTTACTCAGGAATTGTTAAAGGGATTTATAATTTGTAGTGGAAAATTAACCGTATAACCAGTTACTAAATATATTTAGCATCGTTTTCAACATCGCTAATTTTGTATCCGTTTTTGTATCTTAGAGGCTGATTTACGTCAGTGAACAGAATATGAACCCGATTGAAAATAAACGGAAGTGTTCATAGACCCACACCTGCACCTGCATCCGAAACACTGCATATCATTTACATTGATCGAACTCAAACACTCACACCTTCCGATCATTGATCATTTTCAGGAGTGATTGCTTAGTAGATGTTCTTCAAGAAGGGCCAGAATATTTAAACCTATCATATTTCCGGTCACGCAACGAAATAGTCATTTCTTTCTACAACAACTACAACATGTGCCCATGTCTTTTGTGCATCCAAGACGTTCAAGTTTTACTTAGCACTTGTTACCAGCGGGGGCAAGACAGAAGCTAGTCTAGTTCTGTACATGCACGACAGAAGTTAATCTGAGCGATGTGGCCCAGCTCAGCTTGATCAGTACCGTTTCTAAACCTAAATAGCTTCTTTGGGATAGCGTCCCAAGTCCTAATTGCTTTACTTAGAATTAGAGATGATCTTTTAAGTTTGACTTGTGCCGATTTTCATCGCCATGTTTTCTTTCAAGTACGATTATTTTCTAAAAGCAATATTTTACGATGGAACTTAGCCGGGGCCGGTTCAGACGGCATGTCCAGCTTGCCAGCCGCCGGTCACGCGGTAATGTCGTCTTGCTATGCGGCATGCGTGCTCCGAGGCTGGGCTACTGCGCGACATGCGTGCTCCGAGACTGGGCGACACGAGTTCTCCGAGGCTAGGTTACCGCTCCGAGGCTGGGCTACTGCGCGACATGAGTGCTCCGAGGCTGGGCTACTGCGACATGCGTGCACCGAGGCTGGGCTACCGCGCGACACGAGTGCTCCGAGGCTTGACTACCGCTCCGAGGCTGGGCTACTGCGCGGTTGGTCAGTGGTCAGTCAGTCCGATGGGGTGGGGGCTTGCTTAACGGTTGTATTTGACATATACTGAGCGGGAGGTCTGTGAGATAAGAACTGTAATACAGCGTGGTACCTTCACTAATTCGAAAATTCGGGGTAGTGCATTTAAGTTTGAGATACGTACACCATATTCGGCTGATGATGCCGAATTTGGTAAAATTGTAGCTAGTCTCAGCTGAAGCTAATTGATTTCCAATGCATATATTCCGACATTAGAGGCATTAACTCTGTAGTCGGGCACTTCTACCGAATATGCAGTACGAATTCCAAATTTGAATCAACTGTGCCGAATTTTCGTGATGTTTTTTTTTTTAGCTAACCAGCCCTGCGGACTGAACACCGAGCTAACCAGGCGACATTTTGCACCACTGTTGGGCTCCGTGGACCCGAAGTTGGCATCACACTGTGCCAGGTGCAGCCAGCTGTCGTCAAGGCCCTGGTCAAGGTCACACAACGATGCTGGAGGTCACGGAACAGACCCGAATAAGCTGTGCTGAGTGTTTCACCGACGTCTGGGCTAGTCGGATGCTGACGCATTCCACTGTAGGATATCGAAATACGACATGCTTGTTTACTCGACTAGTCTTTACCACGCATGTTCTTTTTAACTACTGAGTAGTACGGAAACGAGTATAATAACGTATGCTGCCCCGATAGCTAAAATCGAATTATTCTCGGGCCATGTGATGAAGTTTGAATCGGCATCAAATTAGAGCTACACCAACTATCCGGTAGGCAGGCATCCACATATCCGAATTGAATGCGTGTGTTTATGCTTAGCATAGCTATGCATTCATGGTCGGGCATTCAACCGTATGTACTCACTTTGCCCCTCCCCCACACCCTATCCTAGCTATATATTATGTATGCTATTTTATCCATCTCCTCCATCCCATAGTCCCGAAGTGGCGGAAGCTGATCGATGAGGCTCCAACCAACAACCAAGCAAAACATTCCGGCACGCAATGATCCAATGAAGGCCATCGGGAAGCGCCTTTCAGCTCTTCATCCATCGCATGGTTGAACGATGCTCGAACAAGGCACACGATCCATCGCTTGCTGCGCATGTGCTGCTCTGTCGCGTCATAACGTACGTCCTGCTTGTGTTCTCCGAGGTAGCAAAACACCGCTTGCAAGACAATCTGCATTGCAAGTAAGGCACAGTGGTGGTGCCATTCCTCAGCCAGGGTACCACAGGACAAGCCCAGCGCGCCTTCGCCCGCAGCGGATGCTACTTGTCGTGGAGTTCAGGGGCCATGACTGCGACAGGGATTGGTTCTTGATGCACTAGTCAAGCGTCCCACACGCCTTCTCTTCTGCTTAGTCAGAAGTTGGACGTGACCTTGTATCCGGTTCATGCATTTCTGCACATAGTATGCGTGGTTTTAAGTGGCACAGTAGAAAGATGCTTTTCTGGTTCTCAGAGTGTTAACTAGATACCGAAATAGAGTGTAGTTCCATCACTTGCTTTCTATGTTCTTTGCTGGTTCGTTTGCTGGTTCATCAAGTATACCATAAATCAAGCTTACGACGCGAATATTCCGACATGCCTGAAGTAGTCTACTTAAAAGCTACACCCCGCCATCTGAAGTCAAACCGTTGATTCACATAGCACGGACAACAGCACCTCATCGCACCTCGACACATTTTTCCAAAATCAGAAAGGAGTTGTGAATGACGCGAGAGCTAAGAGTGGAAAATTGTTCCGTTTTCGGTGTCGTCTCGCATCTAAATCCGGAAAATTTTAGGAACTGCCCAAAAGAATTCACCTAATTCTGTGTATCACTGTCACAAAGTATATGTAGCTTCGTTCATAAGTTATAAAAAATACAGAGAAGTGAGCACGAACACAGTGTGGGCATCAAGGGCATGGCCTTATTATGCAACTTCGTGTCTTGCAAGCTCTTTCATCTTACATGCGAAATGTAAATACACATCTGGATCGCATGAACTTAGTTTTCGTGGCGAGATGAGTACCCAGTACGTGATGAGTACCCGAGCTAGTGATTGCATGGCCAGCAGCTAGTGATTGTATGGATGTGCCGGTGCAATTTGATTCGATGTTGGAATAAAATGGACCCGGCAATAGACTACACGGATGTCCTGAAATCTGATCTCTGGAGCATTCTGACAAGGCACGAATCGTACCGTTGCTGGCATTTGCTTTCTTGCAGTGCTGGCAGTGACCTGCTGGACGGCGGTCGGTGACCAGACTGTGACGTCAGCAGTGGCTGAGCCCCTCTGCTGGCAGTGACCTGCAGGACGGCGGTCGGTGACTCGATTATGACGTCAGTAGTGGCCGGGATCTTCACCTGGCGGTGACCTGCTGGACGACAGGCGGTGACCCGGTTGTCACGTCAGCAATGGACGGGCCCCTCCGCTGGCGGTGACCCGGTTGCAGAGTCAGCAGTGACCGGGCCCCTCCGCTGGCGGTGACCTGCTTGACGGCCGGCGGTGCACGCCGTCGACTCCCAGTGCAAGGATGCTTGTGCCCTGCCCGTACCTTGGTGGTCTGGCATCGCCTGGCATCGTGGCGCTGCGTAGGTAGCGGTCCGGCATCTGCCGCAACCTATCCTGCATTGCGCCCCGAAGTGCTCGACGGCCGCCTGCTTGTCCGAGAACGGCTGGTGTCGCTGGCCATTTTTGGAAGCAGTGTGGCAGACATTACTGGCTCCCGGAAGATGAGCTTCTCACTTTGCCAGGCTGTGATCTTCTTTGGGCTCTTCGTTCTTGAGCGATATATCGGTTCTCTACCGCAAAACTTAGCATGCCACACATACCCTATACAGTCATACATTATTTGCAATTAAACATTACAATTTACACATCACAAATTATGCATACATGCCTTATACAACACCGTTATTATCTGGAACTTCATGACCAAATGTTAACATTACATTGCCAATTCACTTCTAAAAACCACATATTATGGGAAATTTCGCCAGAAAAGAGCTACAAGTTCCGACCAATGTTTATTTAGATATTGGCACTCCACCGACATGCTGCACACGACAAATGGTGGGAGCACGAGGCGCGAACAAGAATACCAGTACAATGGACACATGTACAGTACAATGTACAGTACTGACACCACGCATTGTGCTGGTAAGTTGAGAGGCGGGAACACCAATGAGGCTTTTTCAGCTGGCAGACGACGATTGTCAGCTGGGATGGCCGCTCGGCTCAGCCGGTCTGACCATGTGAGGAACTTGAGAGGTTTGTCACTTACCAACAACGTACTCTCGAATTACAGAACAAGCCCGAACACGAAACGTCACTCCTGGAGGTCGTGCTATTTGACTTACCGGGAAATTTGGATGCATTTCCCCCACGCTGTTTGATATTCGTCATTTTTATAGCTTTGGAACTTCTGCCCAGTGGTGTTCTTGAACCCCCACCAATATTTACAGGAAGGAAATTAGCTTCGGCCGTGGTGTCTTGCTTCCAGTTTCTACGTCATACCACGATATTTATTATTGAGGCCATTTAAACCATGTACCTTGCATTTCACAAGGGCATGCCAATTTCTTTCAATGATTGCATAAAGACAATAAGACTGCTGGCTAGGTGGGCAATCAGCGACACCTGGTAGGTTGCATCTCTTCATACTTGGATGCGTTTCGAAACGATTATCTATGTATCAAAATCATCTTCGGTATTTTTCACTCAATGCTTCATTTTATTATGACATGTGAATGAAGCGTTCTACGGTATGGTGCACGGTGTGCTTTAAATCTCAAACTGACCCAATAACTATGGCCAATCCAGCATATTGCGTCAGTATTCCCATCCGAGGGTGGATGCCACCCGTCGCCAATAGTTGCACCATTGTTTGCGATTCCACGAACACCCCCACTCGCACAAACCCACAACACACACCACTGCATAACCATTGAACTATCCCTTACTCTCCACTACTCTACCTCTTCCCCACTACTCATCTCCTTCCCTCCCTCACCGCTCAATTTCCTCCCTCCTCTTACCACCCGATCACTCGATCCAACCCTCACCACTCGATCCATTTCATCTCCCTCCCACACGCAGCCCCAGTACTTCCCAGCTATGCTTCGAGGAGATCGCAAAATAAAGTGTACATGCGTTTATAGGTTCGTAGCCTACGTTCCTAAACATGGATTAACATTGCGTGTAATCTTGAAACGTTCATGGTCAGCGGGCGCGGTCGGGTCAGCATCCGGCAGTTTACACCAAGCACTTATGCAATGTAGCGTGCATGGTCAGCGGGCGTGGTCGGGTGAGCATCCGGTAGTTCACACCAAGCATCCACGCAATGACTTGTATAAGTCTGCAAATAGCTTAATTCTGGAGTTGCCAAACATACACACAGTCACCATATTCGAATCCAGGTTCTAAAATATCCCAGAATGATTTTTTTTTCATGTTAGCCGATGTGAATCCAGGTGAATGTCTTCATTTCATCTTGAGGTCACCAGCGAGACAGCGTATTCTGAGGACATCCAAAGGCGTGCAATTTCAATCGTATCAGTATGCAGAAAGCAAGAAAAAAGCCGATGCCAGCAAGAGAACTCGCAGATCACCTCCGGAAAGTCAGTTACTGCTCAGTGGTTCGACATAACCTGAACAAAAACGCTTCACCAAAAGATCCCGCCGAAAATGCACCTTGAGCAAGGCAACACAATGTGCTTCAAGCAGCATATCTTGTCGTTTGACATGACCGGAAGTCATGTCAAAATCGGCGCGCTGTCTGGCGCCAGGCTCTAGAAGTGAGGAAGCTGGTTCGCGTGAGTGATATCGCCCTGGGATTGTGTGGGACCACACAAACCCAATCTTATCCCAGAGGAATTCGCAGCAAAATACCACGCGAGTCGTCCATCATAAACAACTTGCGGTTAAGATACTGGTGGTATCTTGTGTGGATACTACTAGTGTAAGGACTTGAAAGCTATGACCCCATGTAGGATGGCATCTCGAGAGAAGCATAGTCAGGTCTTGGACAGGTAGACAGATGTAAACAGAAACTATGCAATTAAAATCCCCTATTTCCACACCGCACACGTACCTGTCCAGGCACCGTGGAATCGACACCCCTCCTCTCGCCCCGCCCCAGTGTTGTTGGAGCCGCACCTCCTCCCCTCTCCCTGTCTCGGTGCCATGGGAGCAGCACCTCCCACCTGCCGAGCTGTCTCGGTGCCGTGGGAGCCGCACCTCCCACCTGTCCCCGTCCTGGTGCCGTGGGAGCCGGCGTGCCGTGCGTGTACCGCACCCATCTCGTTGCCGGCGGTGTGCCTGGCGTGTGTTCGCCGTAATAGCTCCGCGTGCTGAGTAATACCGACCGGCATGCGACCTGCGCGGCACGCCCCCCCCCCCCACCGTACCGGTGTGGGTGGCGGTTTGGGTACCGGAGCCCCCTCCACCTCACCGGTGTGGGTGGTGGTTTGGGTACTGGAGCCCCCCCACCCCACCGCACCGATGTGGGTGGCGGTTTGGGTACCGGAGCCCCCTCCACCTGACCGGTGTGGGTGATAGTTTGGGCACCGGAGCCCCCTCCACCGTACCAGTGTGGGTGGTGGATTTGGCGCTGGCGCTGATAACCTTGTGTGTTCGCTGCTTGTCCGGTGTGTCAACCTGGACCATAAATGCGGCTCAAACTGTCTGACGTTGTGCAAGATTAGCAGTATTATTGGTACGAGATCAATACCTGGCGGTAAACTATTGATGTACCGAAAAGCATGACGTCAGTCGGAACGTCACAAACCTCCTAGTGAAATTATCTTTTAGGGGTTAACATTTTGGGGTGGATTCTGAATACATGCCTCGGAACGTTGGAAAGACGACGAACATTCCATTAGAAAGATAAGCATCCACTGATTACGAAGAGGTAATTTTCATCACAGTCCATCCATCGCTTTAAAAAGTACCTTTGTTCGTTTTTGGAACTGTTTCAGTTGACGAAGTCGGTTGCTTATCCTGTGCTGCTGTCTTATTTGGTGTCTATCAGCTCCTCAAATTCTCGGCAAAAATATTCAGCTGGCAGCACTGCTTTGAGCCTCTCACATTGGGTACTAGGAAACATAAACCTCCGTGTTCCATGTCTTGCCATTACGTCTTACTTTCCAGTGCATATGCGCATGAAATTGCCCGTACGGCAACGGCTGGGCATTCACCTCGCGGGGGCTGACCAACGAAGGCGATGTGTGATCAAATATTTACGGGTTTAATATGTAGCCGTAGCAAATATGTCATGTATAATAGTATGCACCCGGTTGCCATGGCTACCACACATGTTTCTACCGGCGCCCTCTCCTCACTGCAAAATCAAGCGCAAGTCCATTCGACGCGCGGCTGCGGATGGTGACGATGCGGTTCATTTTTGGAGCAAATGTAAAATTATAGTGTTTGTGCTTCGCCATTAATTTAAGATTTATCGCCCATTTGCTAACCTTTAATTGTGGGTTACCATTGCCTTGTTCTTTTAGCTGTGCCACTGTGAAATGTTTTTGTATCAACTAAATCAGCCCATATCAACAACGACCTTTATATGCCGTTTTCTGTACTGGTAAGGAAACCACTAACCACATAATTCCCTATTTGAGTAAAGTGTTTGTTAAAGCTGTTTCGGATGATCATATTCAATATCTCTACGGACATTTCTCGCCCGACAGAGAAGACGGAACGACGATAAGGAGAGGTTCCATCCAGATTGTTCATGCATTCACAAAGAACATCTGGACCGTACGTTCGAGCTGACCACCCTTGCTTGCATTGTTCCGAAGCTGAGTTAGTATTTCGTGTTCCCGTCCTTTGGATCTGATTCAGACAGTCTGAAAACGATATCATGAGTATTCTGAAGATATGTTATCCCTGACTGGACCCCAAAACCAGCCGAGTTAATTCCTTTACAATCGGTTCACCTTTCCGCTTCAAGGACCCAGTGCTGTCTTTCCTCAGTGCTTCATAGATTCAGTTGAGCCTAGTGTGAGGCATCGTACATAGGCTCTACCCAACGTAACCTCCATCATAGGATCCAATAACATGTGGGCGAATCTGTCGGAACAGGAACCGTGCTGTCCAACTTGGACGCCTTCCCACGCGTGACCGCTCGTCTGCGTGCGACTCTCGTTTTGGCGCTGACAATTCTACCATTCACGAGAGGTGTAGCAAAACGTTTGATCCGATAAGTATCGAGTCCGTACAGAAAGGGCGCGACCGCAGCTGGACACCATAGCGTCCACTTACCACCTGAAGGTGGTGACCTGAACTTCTGGGAAATCCGGTCATGGTTAGGCACGGGGATAATGTTGTACGTTCATCACGTGCTTTTGCCCTATGTTTACTTTTGAGCCTAGTGCAGGCTGTGTGCCCTCTGTACGATGTTGTTGCTCGGTTGTTATTCCTGAAGATGTCATCTACGTGTGAAAAAAATATTGAATATGTGTCGTTAGCAAAAGACGTTATTGGTAATATATGCCTGAGGAGAGTAGAAAGACGCTAATGTTGACAGCCAATCAGAGATCTAACAACAATGTTCATAAAACGTGCCAATTTATACATTATAATACTTATATGTATATATATATATATATATATATATATATATATATATATATATATATATATATATATATATATATATATATATATATAAACTGTGGCATTAATCGGTCATTCGTACATAGCATTTCTGAGAGCGCTCAAATGGTTGAGTGTGCTGGATGTTACCTCGATTAAGTGTCGTCTGACCACCGTTAGACTGGGTACACCATGACTGAGTTAGTGTGACTGATGGTGGGTGGTATCAATGAATGTCGTCTGACCACTGTTAGACTGGGTTAGACTGGGTAGACTGGGTGCGCCATGACTGAGTTAGTGTGACTGATGGTGGGTGGTATCAATGAATGTCGTCTGACCACTGTTAGACTGGATTAGACTGGGTACACCATGACTGAGTTAGTGTGACTGATGGTGGGTGGTATCAATGAATGTCGTCTGACCACTGTTAGACTGGATTAGACTGGGTGCGCCATGACTGAGTTAGTGTGACTGATGGTGGGTGGTATCAATGAATGTCGTCTGACCACTGTTAGACTGGGTTAGACTGGGTGCGCCATGACTGAGTTAGTGTGACTGATGGTGGGTGGTATCAATGAATGTCGTCTGACCACTGTTAGACTGGATTAGACTGGGTACACCATGACTGAGTTAGTGTGACTGATGGTGGGTGGTATCAATGAATGTCGTCTGACCACTGTTAGACTGGATTAGACTGGGTGCGCCATGACTGAGTTAGTGTGACTGATGGTGGGTGGTATCAATGAATGTCGTCTGACCACGGTTAGACCGGGTTAGACTGGGTGCGCCATGACTGAGTTAGTGTGACTGATGGTGGGTGGTATCAATGAATGTCGTCTGACCACTGTTAGACTGGATTAGACTGGGTGCGCCATGACTGAGTTAGTGTGACTGATGGTGGGTGGTATCAATGAATGTCGTCTGACCACTGTTAGACTGGGTTAGACTGGGTGCGCCATGACTGAGTTAGTGTGACTGATGGTGGGTGGTATCAATGAGTGTCGTCTGACCACTGTTAGACTGGGTTAGACTGGGTGCGCCATGATTGAGTTAGTGTGACTGATGGTGGGTGGTATCAATGAGTGTCGTCTGACCACTGTTAGACTGGGTTAGACTGGGTACACCATGACTGAGTTAGTGTGACTGATGGTGGGTGGTATCAATGAGTGTCGTCTGACCACTGTTAGACTGGATTAGACTGGGTGCGCCATGACTGAGTTAGTGTGACTGATGGTGGGTGGTATCAATGAATGTCGTCTGACCACTGTTAGACTGGGTTAGACTGGGTGCGCCATGATTGAGTTAGTATGACTGATGGTGGGTGGTATCAATGAATGTCGTCTGACCACTGTTAGACTGGGTTAGACTGGGTACACCATGACTGAGTTAGTGTGACTGATGGTGGGTGGTATCAATGAATGTCGTCTGACCACTGTTAGACTGGGTTAGACTGGGTGCGCCATGACTGAGTTAGTGTGACTGATGGTGGGTGGTATCAATGAATGTCGTCTGACCACTGTTAGACTGGGTTAGACTGGGTACACCATGACTGAGTTAGTGTGACTGATGGTGGGTGGTATCAATGAATGTCGTCTGACCACTGTTAGACTGGGTTAGACTGGGTTAGACTGGGTGCGCCATGCCTGAGTTCGTTACACCGTTTGCATGAGAAGCAAAACTTCCGAATACGATGCGATTAATAAAACTTGCGAAAATAATGCTCTTGTAAACGGGCTTTGGCATGGCATAACATGCGAACAGATTAATGCAAATTTACGCTTCGGGAGGTGTAATTTTGCTATTAGCAGCAGCCATGAACAGTTAACGGTACGGCTGCAAGGGTCATGCCACTTCTTGAAGCTATTCTCTGTGAAGGTTTGAGTACATTTAAGTTACTTACGAAAATAAACGTCTTGTTTTTAATTCTAATTGCAAACCTAGTTATGAAACAAACAAGAATCAGACACATATCAGCTCAAAGCGGCGCTAAGATGTCACGTTATTAGTGCGTGCCCTAACCGCGAGTTTTGCGATTTGGCGGAGCGTTCTAGCTTGCGGATTTGTGAAAGCGTTTGATCCGCCAAATGATTCATGATGCTCCGCCTTCTGCGCAAGAGGCAGAAGGCCCGATGATCCAAATTTGTGGTTCCTTCCGTCGTACCTTCCATGAAGACTGTAAAGCTCCTCTGGCATTCAACTAGGTGCTGTCCACAGATCCAAACCATGAATGCAGCTTGGGCCATGCGCCATTCTGTTTCAGCATCCATCTCTGCATCAGCTAAATGCAAATCGTTCTCGTCAATGCCCCTGCCACAAAAATCCTTCGAATTCACAAATACGCTGATTCCCTGTCTCTCCGCCCAACAACATCTAACTACGTGGAACACTGATGATACATTGTGCCTGTGTACGCCGTTGCTCGAAGCAACGGTGTAAGAAGCAGAAGCAAGCAACGGTGTCAGAAGCAGAAGCAAGCAACGGCGTCAGAAGCAGAAGCAGAAGCAACGGCGTCAGAAGCAGAGGCAAGCAACGGCGTCAGAAGCAGAAGCAAGCAACGGCGTCAGAAGCAGAAGCAGAAGCAACGGCGTCAGAAGCAGAAGCAAGCAACGCCGCCAGAAGCAGAAGCAAGCAACGGCGTCAGAAGCGGAAGCAAGCAACGGCGCCAGAAGCAGAAGCAAGCAACGGCGTCACAAGCAGAGGCAAGCAACGGCGCCAGAAGCAGAAGCAAGCAACGGCGCCAGAAGCAGAAGCAAGCAACGGCGCCAGAAGCAGAAGCAAGCAACGGCGTCAGAAGCAGAAGCAACGGCGTGCTTGCGTCAGCGCAAGCGCGCAGGCGCAAACAAATGTATAAAATATTCGGCACTTTTCACCACATCGCGTCAGCCGCCAAGTGGCAAAAATCCGATAAGGTGGATGCCTTGCTCTTGTAGACGGACCGCGCGATCGGAACTCTTGCGAATCGACCGGATCGGAAATTTCCGTTTACGGCTAACCTGCTCATGTAAACTGGGTACGTGTGACTGAGGGTGGGTGGTATCGATGAATGTCGCCTAACCACCGTCAGACCGGGTACATCATGACTGAGTTAGTGTGACTGAGGGTGGCATCATTGAGTGTCGTCTAACCACCGTTAGGCTGGATACACCATGCCTGAGTTAGTGTGACTGAGGGTGGTAACAATGAGTGTCGTCTGACCACCGTTAGACTGAGTGCACCATGACCGAGTTAGTGTGACTGAGGGTGGGTGGAATTAATGAGTGTCGTCTGACCACCATTAGAATGGCACACTATGACCGAGTTAGTGTGACTGAGGTTAGATGACAATGAGTGTCGCCTGATCACCGTTAGATTGGGTACGCCATGCCTGAGTTGGTGTGACTGAGGGTGGGTGGTATCAATGAGTGTCGCCTAACCACCGTTAGACCGGGTACACCATGACCGAGTTAGTGTGACTGAGGCTGGTATCAATGAGTGTCGCGTGACCATGATCTGAGTGGCACCGGCCGGGCGGAGCGGCCGTCGCCAGGGGTGCTGCTATACAGGCCAGCGAGGCGCCGTCGTGTGGCTCAGTGTCGGCCCGGTGGTCGGCAGGAGCAGGCGCAGGTGGTGGTGGGTGCCGCACGACGCCGCAGTCCGCCGTCGGTCTCCGGTCCCAGCACGGCCGCCTCAACTCCCGGGCTGACGTCTCTGGTCTCGCCCGCACACCAGCAAGGTCAGTTGGCACTGGCGCTGCCAATGTCTCTCCATGTGCCCCGTGCCAGCCGCGCAGTCCGGAGCCGCTGCAGTCACAGCAACACGCCATGGTGGATTAATGGTGGGCTGCAGTGCGGTGATTGCAACATGGAGGGCTATGTTATCATATTCAGGTGATCCGTTTTCAAATTAAGCTTCGGAACTTTCTTAGTTTTGACTTCAGATTTGTGACCAAGCCTTTGACATTATAATTCGGCGTGTAGATCTTTTAACAAATTAGAGAAGACTGTAAATTGTTTTAAGCTGACGCTTCCACATTTTTCCTTTGTTTAACATTGAGGGAGGAAGCAATTTCACGAGAATCTGCAGCAGAAATTGTGACAGGGTTCGAATATCTACTATGACGTAAAGAAGCGTCGTATTTTTCGGCAGCAGTTTGAAAATGTTAGATTGAGGACCCTGCCCTGGAGATGTTTCAAAAGAAATGGCAAGAGTCCTAGGGAGAAACCACAGAAAACCCTACATTTTCGACTTGCTTCGCGCGCTGGAAACTGTCTTTGTTTCATTACATTTCTAACTTTAAATTCAGCATGTATGATGATATCCAATGTGCCGTTTCCCAATTGCCAATTTTTATCATTCACCATTTCAGTGAGCTAGTATGTATTCGAGTTCAGGATCCCAACTGTACCATCCCTTAGTTCTCAACTGTTCCATCAGATTATGTTATTCTTGTAGTGGCCGAGGCGGATGTTTGAAATGTGTTTTTCTGAGGGCGCAAAGTGACACTAATATTTGGAGATTTTGATAAAGAATGAAGCCGACATCATGTGGAATCGCAGCTTTTTCACCAGATATGTTTTCTCTCTCTCTCTTTGTTTGTGAGTGATGTAAAATCGCGTGTCTTTTCCATCACTTGAATGACAATCCAAAGCCAGCACGGTCATCCTGTGCCAGCCAGGAGTGAAGCCTGGCAGACCTTATCTGCTTAGGTTCGGGTGTATTTTGATACGTCTGCTACATCCAGCTCTTATTGCAGTATCTCACACCCACTGTGCAATAATTACATGTGAGGTGGAACGCCGAGTACGCATATGTGAGCTGAGGAGAATCTGCTTATTTGAGGGTCTGAAGAGCGGATTCTGGCCACTATCAGTCTGTCTATAGTACGGAAAAGCCAGGCGGCCCGTGTGCACTGGCCGGGTATACTTTGCTCCGGTATACCCGAGTATACCTCCGGGTCTCCTCCAGTTTTTAAGACGCTTCAGTGATATCGCCACAGGCCTCTTCCGTGAACCTTACGCATCTTTTGCCATTTATTAATTGATTAAGATGGCCTGTCAATTTAGCCACCACGGTCCCAGGTACGGGCGAGCCAGAGAGCAGACCAGAGAGAGGACGTCGAGCGCACGCCAGATTGACTGGCTGGCCAGTGTTCGAGTGTAGGGTGTCGGCTGTCGAGTATTGAGCTTTGAGTGTTCGACAGCCCATGGTAGCATCGTCCCCAATCATAGAACCCCGTGGCACCGGAGCATGGTGGCCTCACGCATGTCCGCACCGGTCCCTCATGTCCGCACCGGTCCCACATGTCCGCGCCGGCCAGCAGGTGCCGACCCCGACACCCCTGGTAGGACGGCGCAGCCATGCCCGCGCCGGCCAGCAGACGCCGACCCCGACACCCCTGGTGGGACGGCGCAGCCATGCCCGCGCCGGCCAGCAGGTGCCGACCCCGACACCCCTGGTAGGACGGCGCAGCCATGCCCGCGCCGGCCAGTAGGTGCCGACCCCGACACCCCTGGTGGGACGGCGCAGCCATGCCCGCGCCGGCCAGCAGACGCCGACCCCGACACCCCTGGTGGGACGGCGCAGCCATGCCCGCGCCGGCCAGCAGGTGCCGACCCCGACACCCCTGGTGGGACGGTGCAGCCATGCCCGCGCCGGCCAGCAGGTGCCGACCCCGACACCCCTGGTGGGACGGCGCAGCCATGCCCGCGCCGGCCAGCAGACGCCGACCCCGACACCCCTGGTGGGACGGCGCAGCCATGCCCGCGCCGGCCAGCAGGTGCCGACCCCGACACCCCTGGTGGGACGGCGCAGCCATGCCCGCGCCGGCCAGCAGACGCCGACCCCGACACCCCTGGTGGGACGGCGCAGCCATGCCCGCGCCGGCCAGCAGGTGCCGACCCCGACACCCCTGGTGGGACGGCGCAGCCATGCCCGCGCCGGCCAGCAGGTGCCGACCCCGACACCCCTGGTGGGACAGCGCAGCCATGCCCGCGCCGGCCAGCAGGTGCCGACCCCGACACCCCTGGTGGGACGGCGCAGCCAATCTTCAAGCTCCGATCCAGACGCGATCAGTGGTACATGGAAGCGGGCCAACTATCGGGTCGTTTACCCGCAGATGAGGTCGTTATTTGTAACGACGCTGACACGGAGCGGTGGCAGCGTTGCTGCTTCAGTCCTAGCCATGTCGGCTCCCGAGCTTTTACGACGCTTGAGATGCCCTGGTCTGATGCGTTGCAGTCTGCAGCTGTTGTCTTGTGGTGCACTGCAGTTTCATGGCTTGTGCTGTCCATGTGTGGCTAGATTGTGGAGTTCAACAGGAAATTACATGCAAAGTATTGGTATTAAAGCTCTCTTGTATTTTGCTGGAGTTTGGAAAATTTGGTGATTTTCTTTGGGCACGGAGGATGTAAGTGTCCCACGTCGTGTTGGATATATATATATATATATATATATATATATATATATATATATATATATATATATATATATATATTTATATATATATATATATATATATATCCAACACGACGTGGGACACGTACATCCCCCGTGCTAAAAAAAAATCATCAAATTTTCCAAACTCCAGCAAAATACGACAAGAGAGCTTTAATAACAATACTTTGCATGTAATTTCCTGTTGAACTCGACAATCTAGCCGCACATGAACAGCACGAGCCGTGAAACTGACAAATCTTTGTGTATGACAAATCTTCAGCCGTATAATGGTGCATCAAAAGTGAGTTTGAATGTAGTATGGTATCCTATCAATTTCGGAATCCTAGCCCATGAAGTGCCTATAGACATATTATTTTTGAAATATGTGATAATTTTTGCTTTGTGCTATCTGTGTGACCTGTGATTCGCTAAATTCACTCTTGAAGATTATCAATGTTGATTGAAACGTCGAAAATATAAACATAATGTAACGAATCACGTATTATATCGACGTATGAGTGGCGTTATAACATTTTTCATTCGTCTTCACAATTGCTTCCTTCGGTAACCTTTTGCATAATATCTCCAACGAACAACGAAAAGTCATCCGAAAACTAGAAAATGTGCATAACAAGAAGATAAACGCAGAGAACGCTATCGTCTTTAACAATGTATGTATACGTGAAAACCTGCTTTCGAAATATTCCAATATTAACATACACGATCGGGCAGTACAGTGTGAGGATTTTGTAATTGAGTTTCGTCGAAGACTCACCACTGAGCAGTTGTCAAGGAAAAAGGACCTGTTGAAGGACCTTGGAGCTGAGTTCCTCTCCTGTGAGAATGAGTACAAGCAACTTGACATACCGGCAACGGTGAGGCATGATTTAGACCAATCGCTGACAAGTCTTTTCGATGAATATGAAACAATTTCTGGGACGCGCGTGCTTAAGAAGCTGTCACACCTGTATAGAGGGCAACTCTGCGTCCCTGAGAATACAACAGGATTTGTGAACTTCTCCTCTATCCAGTTAACATCTGACCAGCAAGAGTTTCTGAACCTAGGGATCACCGGCCATTTTTACCCTAAGTTATGCCCTATTTTGAAGAAGACAGAAATATCCATCCTCTATGAAGATCTTTGCAAACTGTAAAATGAGAGTAGGATCCAACTGGACCCACGCGTGCAACAGCAACTACAGGTGAAGTCAACGAAGAAACGACACGTCAGCGGCCGCGGTATCCTCACGCCAGCTCTCAGAGGCGCTGCCAAGGAGCTACGAGAGAACAACGACATCGTCATTCGCCGAGCCGACAAGAGTATGATCTACGTCATCCTTGGACAAGGAAGACTACCTGCAGAAGGTACGCGTCGTTCTCAGCGATCGCAGTAAGTTCCAGCCTGTCCCCAGGGACCCTACAGCAGCACTGAAGAAGAAAGTCGTAAACCTCATCGCAGCCGCAAACGCCGAATTAGATGGTATTCATTTTCAGAAGGTGACGGGTGAATGCCGGCCCGGCTACATGTATGACAACGTAAAGACGCATAAGCAAGGTCAGCCTATTCGGCCCATCATTTCCCAGATCCCTCCCCGACCTATCAGTTGGCAAAGCAGCTTAACGCTCTGATCTCGTCCTATATCCCTAATGAGCATACACTGCGCTCCTCTGAAGACTTCGTAGATATTCTGAAGGCCAATAAGCCCAAGGGCATCCTAGCCTCGCTAGACGTTGTCAGTTTGTTTGCAAACGTACCAGTTCAACAGACCGTTAACATAACCATTGACTATGTGCACCGAAACCATGACCTCAAACTACCGCGACTGTCCAACAAAAATATTGCGAGCCATGCTTTGCGCGTGCACTGAGAAGGTTCCGTTCAGGTGCCCCGAGGGAAAGCTATACCGGCAAATCGACGGCATCGCGATGGGCTCGCCTCTAGGAGTGCTGTTTGCGCAGACTTATATGTGTCATATGGAGGGTAGGGTCCTGGCACAGGTCGATGTTAAACCGAACATGTATTACCGCTTTATCGACGACATTGTTCTTGATGTAAACAACACAGACGAACTAAACGCACTAAAAATGATGTTGGAAGCTGAGTCAGGCCTCACTCAGATTCACCACGGAGCTTAATGTCAGCAACAGGCTTCCATTCCTTGACCTCCTCGTCGACGGTAATAGCGGTTCGTTTCTGACCGATGTGTATGTGAAGTCAACTAGCCTAATGTTTCCGAGAGCTGTTTTGAACATAGTCGAATTGAAGATGATTATAAAAAGTAACCAAATGCTCATATTATTAAGTAAAATAGGATAAGAAATCGATCTAATATATTTCGGGCGTGACCCTTCTTCGGAGACAATACGCGCAGGATTTTACGCACATGCTACCAATATTGACGAAATCATCATCTGAGTCCAAGTATTTAAATTCCAACATAACAAAGGGCATTGTAACAATTACATGTGATGCGACACAAACACTGTTATGTTGGAATTTAAATACTTGGACTCAGATGATGATTTCGTAAATATTGGTAGACGGCTTAATATATATATAGCATGTGCGTAAAACCCTGTGCGTAAAATGTCTCTGTATGTTTATTGTCTCCAAAGAAAGGTCACGCCAGAAATATATTAGACCTATTTTTGATCCTACTTTACTTAATAATATGAGCATTTGGTTACTTTTTATAATCATCTTCAACTAACCTAGGTCGATGTATGAATGGCGCCGGAGACTGTACCGATGGTTACAAACGTAGCGTAACTAGGTCATACGTCCGACGAGCTATAACCTACTTTTCTACTTGGTGGCGCGTGCATCTTGAGTTGCAAAGGGTACGTCAAATGTTAGTCAATAATGGATACAGCAACACCGCTTTCGACACAATCACGCAAAACATGCTTAGCAAGCTTTCACATCTTACTGGCCAGGACACACGTGACACTGCTAACGACATCACCATCTTCTATAAAAACACCATCACACCCTCTTGGAAGAAAGATGAGAAGGCCATCCGTGACATAGTCATGAAGAACACTATATCCGCACAACCAGGCCACACAATTCACAGTACGTTCTCTTACTGAAGAAACGCTGTCGAAGTTAGTGCTTGCACTGGTTTTCCCCCATGTAATGTACTGTTGCTCAATCTGGTCTGCTGCATGTGACACCGAGCGCGTGCGAATCCAAAAAGTCATAATGAGGGCGGCTAGGATCATAACTAGGACCTCTCGCTATGGTCATATATCGCATGTTATTGAGCGGTTAGGCTGGCCTAGCTTTCAACGCTTTGTCGACATTAGGGATTGCTCACTGGTTCATCTTGCAGTGCATCACTCGGGAGCACCTGAAACCCTGCGTGATCTTGTGACATTGAGAAGTGATGTCAGCTCTCGATCTACGCGATCAACACAGTTTTCAGTAGAGCGCCCACGCCTGAAAACGTCTTTTGCGCAACGCTCTTTCATGTACCGTGCTGCAGTTCTTTGGAACAGTCTCCCCGAGGAAGTTAGGGCCGAGAATATGCGACGGGCTTTTAAGTTTAAGCTGAGGGAGGCGCTGAAAAGAGCTGTACGTGGGAATGTTTGAGTATTGTATGCATGTGTTTTTAATGTTTTAGTAGCCTCCTGTCCCACCCCTTTTTTTTAGCGTTTTTGACATTTGATACTGAGTGTCTCTTGGTACCAATACAAGGATTGATTGAATTCGTGTCCTCGTTTACTACAAAACACTAAAAATGTCATCTCTTATCATGCGTAATGACAGTTTCAAACCCACAACACTAAAACAGACCGATGTAGTATGCCGCTTCAGATGTACCACCGGGGACTGTGTAACCCACAACGTCTGCTACATTGGTCACACAACCACTACACTCAGCCGCTACCTCACCATGCATCTCCAGGGTGGTGGCCCCAAGAACCACCTCCGAGAACACCACGTAGTACGGCTCACCAGAGCCATGCTGACAGATGACACTTCCATCAGTTTACACTGTCATGACAAACGGCGGCTGGTGGCGGCTGAGACAGTCTACATCAGAGACACCACACCCATCATCAACGCACAAAACAAGACATACACACACCTGACTCTGTATAACAAATCTTTAGCCGTATAATGGTGTATCAAAAGTGAGCTTGAATGTAGTATGGTATCCTATCAATTTCGGAATCCTAGCCCATGAAGTGCCTATAGACATATTATTTTTGAAATATGTGATAATTTTTGCTTTGTGCTATCTGTGTGACCTGTGATTCGCTGAATTCATTCTTGAAGATTATCGATGTTGATTGAAACGTGGAAAATATAACATAATGTAACGAATCACGTATTATATCGACCTATGAGTGACTTTTTTTTAACATTTTTCCTCGTCTTCACAATTGCTTCCTTCGGTAACCTTTTGCATAACATCTCCAACGAACAACGAAAAGTGATCCGAAAATTAGAAATGTGCATAAAAGAAGATAAACGCAGACAACGCGGTCGTTTTTGACAATGTATGTATACGTGAAAACCTACTTCCGAAAAATTCCAATGTATATATATGTATATGTATACATATATATATATATATATATATATATATATATATATATATATATATATATATATATATATATATTTGGATGATGGACCTGGGGAGGATAATGTTATTTCTCTTGGTGGCATCCGACATCCTCTTGCTTGTAAATTCTACGGGGTCTCGACATTTTATTCACAAGTAATATGCTTAGTCATCGTGAAGCAGCACTGTTCAACCATCCAAGAAGAAAAAGGAAATGGTATTTTTCGGGAGAGGATATTGATCTAGATGACACAAATCCGGGAACAGTGTATTTTTACAAGCCATATTTCAGGGCAAGTTCAGGGAACGAGGGCAGTCAGCTCCCACTGGTGACATCCGTACCTGCACAGATCCAGGAGCGAGGTGCCGCTACCTCTTCCTGTTGACATCCGTACCTGCACAGATCCAGGAGCGAGGTGCCGCTACCTCTTCCTGTTGACATCCGTACCTGCACAGATCCAGGGAACGAGGGACAGTCACCTCTCCCTGGTGACATCCGCACCTAAACGGATCCAGGGAACGAGGGGCAGTCATCCACCCATAGTGACATCAGTATCTGAACAAATCCAGCGGCGAGGGAGTCGTTACCTCTCCCTGGATATATCAGTTCCTGGACGGTAACAAAAACATCCTACTTCCTGTGGCGTCCTATGGTAGCGTACGCCAGTGACCAAATATCGCATGGATATTCCGGATGCGTACACTCGATCGGTCTGACACTCGAAAATCACAATAAACTTCTAAGCCAGCTACAAGACTAAACACTCTACCGTGCTCAATAAATAATATGCCATGCATGAATTCTGCACTGAATACAAAATTCCGCGGGTTGCTGTCCGCAGAGCGTACCACTATTTCAGCAGGGGGTCTTTTTCCAATTTTGTTCTGTTTAAGTATATTTAACCTCGCATTGCAGTCGGCTTTCACAAACTTACGGGTTGTGGCGCATCATCTGGCGCGTCATGATTTGCCGGGACGTTGTGGCGCATCATGTGGCGCGTCATGATTTGCCGGGACGTTGTGGCGCATCATGTGGCGCGTCATGATTTGCCGGGACGTTGTGGCGCATCATGTGGCGCGTCATGATTTGCCGCGACGTTGTGGCGCATCATGTGGCGCGTCATGATTTGCCGCGACGTTGTGGCGCATCATGTGGCGCGTCATGATTTGCCGCGACGTTGTGGCGCATCATGTGGCGCGTCATGATTTGCCGGGACGTGTCGCGAGCTTTTGCGCGAAGTTCATAGTGGTACACAGAAATAAATTTCGCATGTCGGTCGGTAGGTCAAGAGCTCATGGACAGTTCTTGATGTATATAAGTCTCCCTGATCGCATGGTCTACCTATAACATCACGCAAAAACTCGCAACTAGACCCGGCTGCAGGACATCCTCATCGTCGTCATCAAGAACATTGTCTGTACTGTCAGGCGTACAGAAATTCTCCTGAAGTTGTTATCCGTTCGAGGTGGGGTGGGGTATGCAGGACGCATGTCCTGTCGGATATTTGGCATAAAACTGGTTTACTATGAACAAATCTGTGGACAACACAACATATTGATGCTGAGTTCGAGTTGCAGCCGCCCTATGCATTTATTTTACAACGAGGAACTTCTCGACTGCAGATGTTTCACTTGCAGGTACGATGGCTTGCGGCGACTAGCTGTAGCTAGAGATGAGAGCTACAGAGATACAAGCTAGCAACAGAGACGAAAAATGGCCGGTACTACGTGGCCAGGAAGTAGGCGGTTCACGGTGGCCGGTCATGCTCAGCGACTAGAAAGCTTGCGTAGAGTTTCTTTTATACTAGTGGCTTAGGCTCGTGAAATTGCCGGACTGCTGAGGTTATAAAAGCAACAAAAAATCAGGCTGGATTGGTTTCTTTCTGCAGCGGGACGGGTACTCTTGGTCGCCGGTACACCATGTGTTAGTCGGCTATCTTGCCAATGATGCGCCGCTGATACCAGTCAAGTTCCAGTCAAGCTGCAGTCAAAAGTGATGGGTTTTTGTCGGGGGCAGGTAGCTTACACGACTGCACTTGCAAGCATATCTGGCACTAGTACCGTGACCAGATGGAAGTGACAGAGGTTAAGTACATTCAGAGGACGGGATCACAGGCACGCATTTGCCAATTCCGTAGTATTCGCACTGAATGAAAGATTAACATCCCAGACGTTAGCATGTGTCAGCCATGCCAAAGACATACTCTGGACGAGGTCTTGAAAGATTAACACCCCAGACATTAGCATGTGCCTGCCATGTCAAGAAGCATACACAAGACGAAGGTCTTGAAATATTTACATTCTAATCATTAATATGTACCTGCCATGCCATAAGCGTATCCTAGACGAGGGTCTTGAAATATTAACATCCCAGATATTAACGTATGCCTGCCATGCCAAAAAGCAAACCCTAGACGAGGGTCTTAATAGCGACAGGGGCGTTACAGTGTATCGGGAGTCATTTTATAGAATGGAATGTTGTGTTTCACTGTGGGGTGTCGCAACAAAGGTATAAGCCTTCATATTCTACCCCAGACTCCCGCTGATGGAGTCAATTTCCTTTCATGAGGTGTCCCATCACGCCTATGTTCGGTGTACCGGGGAAGGCCTCTTCAGCTTTACTGCTTGACTGCGTCATTAAGTCGCCATTGAGTCGCCATTGAGTCGCCATTTGCTTGGCCGCACCGTCTGCCATCAAAGCCGTCTGTCAGCTGTTTAGTGCCACGTCATAGTGTTGGTGCAGTGTATGATGACTAGAGCAGTGGCCGCGGCCCGGCCGTCTGTCAGCTGTTTAGTGCCACGTCATAGTGTTGGTGCAGTGTATGATGACTAGAGCAGTGGCCGCGGCCCGGCCGTCTGTCAGCTGTTTAGTGCCACGTCATAGTGTTGGTGCAGTGTATGATGACTAGAGCAGTGGCCGCGGCCCGGCCGTCTGTCAGCTGTTTAGTGCCACGTCATAGTGTTGGTGCAGTGTATGATGACTAGAGCAGTGGCCGCGGCCCGGCCGTCTGTCAGCTGTTTAGTGCCACGTCATAGTGTTGGTGCAGTGTATGATGACTAGAGCAGTGGCCGCGGCCCGGCCGTCTGTCAGCTGTTTAGTGCCACGTCATAGTGTTGGTGCAGTGTATGATGACTAGAGCAGTGGCCGCGGCCCGGCCGTTTGTCAGCTGTTTAGTGCCACGTCATAGTGTTGGTGCAGTGTATGATGACTAGAGCAGTGGCCGCGGCCCGGCCGTTTGTCAGCTGTTTAGTGCCACGTCATAGTGTGACGACCAGAGCAGTGGTGTCGTCGGTCGGACGCGGGACTCAGTCGCTCTGTGGGACCCTCTGTCGCATCATTCTCACGGCGGTGCAGATCGGGTGCTCGGCTGCCAGGTGTCCTGCGAGGCTCAGGTGGCCACAACAGCGGACCGAAACCCCGGCCACCGCGGGCCGAAACCCCGGCCACGGCGGGCCGAAACCACGGCCACGGCGGGTCGAAACCCCGGCCACAGCCAGCGTGCATACCGCACACCGTACACCCGCCCAGACGGCAATAAATGTTAATATTTGTCGCGAAAGAAAATCTGGGGACATTTTTTTATCTCGCATCAATGAATGTTGTAAGTAGCTAACATGTGGCCTCCTTTTAAGCGGGAAGTCGTCGGGTTTCGGAAATTTCATGGTAACCTTGTGGCCGTGCACGGAAAACGTCGGCCTGAACCCCTGTCAACCCCGATCCAAAATCCGTGGCGTCGAATTGCCACCGGGAATCACAATTCCCAGCTAACCATTCCTCGAGAAAACTAAGTTTATCGCCTGGGTGAAAGTGCCAGCTACTTCGCTTCCGAAAAAAATACCCGCCGCCCAACCTTCATGCATGTGGAGCATCCAGGTCATTGACGCACAGCAGCGAGCTTTGTCAGTTTGAAGCGTCCAGTAGAGAAGAGAGCATTGTCTGCGCGAAGCTACACAAGTGTCGATTGTGCTGATCTGACTAATATTGTGGTCATTTCAGGCGTGATTGAATACTGCATGAGGCTAAAACTTTAGGAACCATGTTGAGAAGGGAACTCTTTGAGCATACTGAATAACATGAGGGTATTATCAAGACGACAGTGGATAGCTTAATTCTGTTTTTTTTACTGTAAAAGAGGATCACAGCTGTCTGGCGATAAATTGAATCAGTGCAAAAGATGCCTGCATAACTTCCCGAGACACCGTACACACTCACCCACACACACATACACACATACACACACACATACACATACACACACATACACACACATACACACAAACAAACACCAGATAACACAAGTTAAATATAGTGTCGGCGCGCTGGATGGGGTTAGTTGACAGGTGACAAGTGACAGGTGACGTGACTGAGTAGGTGTGTAGGTCAAGTGTGATTTGCATGTTCGCATACATGCATGTATGCGCACATACATGTTAATGTTGACCTGATGTGCACCCTGAGTGGTGTTGCACGATATATGCGCAATATAGATGCGGCCTTGCACGGATTGTCTGATAAATTTAGGCATGATATTGATATTAAGATAATTTTTTGTATTCTATAGTAATGATTGGCTCTCTTTATTAGCCAAGTCTTGACAAGTGCAGAAATATCGTATTCATAGCCGAGATCAGCAGCTTCCGGAACCGACATCCGGCCGTGTATCAATTCACCAACAACCGTAAATTAGTCCCCCCCACCCCCTTCTCCCGGGCTACCTGTATTCGGTACGCCAAAATGGACCACAATATCGAATTCGGCGCACAAAATAACCCCAGAAAGCACTATGTTGTCCCATTCGGCACGCGCTACGAATCAAAAGCGATTTTGAGTGCGATCTGGCCCGCCGTGCGCTGGTCCGACTGTTGCCAGGGGCGTGTCGGTCGTGTGTAGTGAGTCGCGCCGGCCAGCACCGGCGCTGGTCCGACTGTTGCCAGGGGCGTGTCGGTCGCGGCGGCCAGCACCGGCGCTGGTCCGACTGTTGCCAGGGGCGTGTCGGTCGCGCCGGCCAGCACCGGCGCTCACTGTTCCAGGGGGTGTCGGTCGCGCACCGGCGAGACTCGGCCGACCGGCCAGCTGATTGTGCCGCCGTCAGTCGCCTTCGTGTGCCGCGGCGAGCTGTCGAGCCAGTGCGGCTAAACTGTGTCGGGGGACGGTGGTCCGGCGCAGGACTGGCGGCCAGCTGTTGTCTGCCGTCAGTCGCCTTGTGTGTGCCGCGGCGAGCTGTCGAGGCCAGTGCGGCTAAACTGTGTCGGGCGGACGGTGGTCCGGCGCAGGACTGGCCCCGGTCAGCTGATTGTGCCGCCGTCAGTCGCCTTCGTGTGTGCCGCGGCGAGCTGTCGAGGCCAGTGCGGCTAAACTGTGTCGGGCGGACGGTGGTCCGGCGCAGGACTGGCCCCGGTCAGCTGATTGTGCTGCCGTCAGTCGGCTTCGTGTGTGCCGCGGCGAGCTGTCGAGGCCAGTGCGGCTAAACTGTGTCGGGCGGACGGTGGTCCGGCGCAGGACTGGCCCCGGCCAGCTGATTGTGCCGCCGTCAGTCGCCTTCGTGTGTGCCGCGGCGAGCTGTCGAGGCCAGTGCGGCTAAACTGTGTCGGGCGGACGGTGGTCCGGCGCAGGACTGGCCCCGGTCAGCTGGCGCGCGCGCGCGAGTGTGTGAGTGTGTGAGTGTGTCGATGACCCGGGGAGACGGACGCCACCGCGCCCGACGCCGACCAGCCGGAACAGCCCGGCCACGTGCCCGCCAGCTGGGCGCCGGCGCATCCAGGCCAGTGGCGGCGGCGGCGGCGACGGCGGCGGCGCCACAGTTAGCCGAGTCGGCCGCCACCGCCGGCGCGCTCCGACCGGGGCTCCTCGCGACTGGTGTGCACGCTGCGCCGCTCCGACCGGGGCTCCTCGCGACTGGTGTGCACGCTGCGCCGCTCCGACCGGGGCTCCTCGCGACTGGTGTGCACGCTGCGCCGCTCCGACCGGGGCCCTGCGACTGGTGTGCAGCTGCGCCGCTCGACCGGGCTCTGCGACAGGTGTGCAGCTGCGCCGCTCCGACCGGGGCTCCTCGCGACAGGTGTGCACGCTGCGCCGCTCCGATCGGGGCTCCTCGCGACAGGTGTGCGCGCTGCGCCGCTCCGACCGGGGCTCCTCGCGACTGGTGTGCACGCTGCGCCGCTCCGACCGGGGCTCCTCGCGACTGGTGTGCGCGCTCCGCCGCCCCCGCGCGCTGTGTAGATCCGTCCTGTGGTGGACAGATTCGTCACCGGCCGGCTCCTCCCCGCGACTGGTGTGCGCGCTCCGCCGCCCCCGCGCGCTGTGTGGATCGATCCGTCCTGTGGTGGACAAATTCGTCACCGGCCGGCGCCTCGCCACCGAGGTGCCGCGTCCCCCTTCTGTGGTGGACCACCTGCGCCGACCGTGAGGTAGGTCATCAGCAGTGGCGCAGTCAGAGTTTTCTTCAGGGGAGGGCGATCGACCGAAGTAAAATGGGCAGAAGTAGAAAGTGCCTTCGGCGGAGCACCAAGCGCGCCGATCTATTTTACATAGTGAAAATCTCAAAATTTCTTGTTTGATCTGATATATTTGTGGTTGCTATGTGTGAAGGGAGCTGCCCCATCCTTCCCCTTGTCTGCGCCCCTCTGGTCATCAACGTCATGAACGGCGCGGCGCTTTTCAGAGAGCGGTGCGCCGCCGCTGTATTACGTTATAAACACCCTTCTTCTAAAGCAAATTAAAGTAGGTATCCGGGATCACGCCGTCAGGAAAATAAACATCCCCAACTGTTATGATCGGTCTACGTGTGGTAACTTCTGCTTTCATGATGCCACACTCTACATTCAGGAGGTACTATGATCGGTTTACGTGTGATAACTGCTGCCTTCATGGTGCCACACTATATTGAGGTTCGGATCCGTCTCTCGATAACTAGCTGACGTGCCCCCTATGGAGATCGCGGTAGCTCAGTCGGTGGAACGTTCAACCCTTGGTCGCAGTCGGAAGATGATGGTTCGAATCCCACAGCCGGCGGGCGTACCGAGTCCCATGCGACCAGTCCGTATGAGAGGCTGGCAGCGATATACTGCCTAGCAGTCGAATGCATCGTAAAAGTACCCAAGTTTCTTATTCTTAACGTGCAATCAATATGCATTTGAAAGGCGACCGCTAGTGACAGGTCTGGCAGGCGAAGTACCGCGAAGTACCGCGAAGTACCGCGAAGCAGCTGGGGCGCTGTTGCTAACCGCAAGTGCTGTCACCAAATGCGGGTTTTTGGGTCATCCAGATATCGTGGTTGAGCTCGTCTGTGACGTAGCCGGTCGCACCGGTCCAGCACAGCATTGTAGAAACTGTGCGTGACTTCTACAATAATGCAATGCTTAAATTGACCTGTCTCGTGGTCAATACGCTGACAACCGGAATGCCGACTACATACAACAATAGAAGAACAGTTATCACCGATTTCTCTCATTTGAAATATACGGAAGAAATAGGTGACAACTCCTGATGGCAGATGATTTCCGCTCAACGAGAACCCTGTTTAAGTATAATTTGGTTCGTGATTTGGATTACTTGTCCGACTAAATACAATGCAAGTGCTTTCGTGTCAGTACTTGTTTGCTTGAAGTGGATATCATAAATTGTATTTCAAGTGTCATTCATGTGTCGCATACTGTTATGCCTGGTGCAATGAAATCAACTTCGGACCCCTCTTTCGAAGTGCGCTTGGCTCCCATGTTTCCGGACTCGTCGGGTCCTGTCATGAACGCTCCGAGCGGAAGCCGTCACCCGTCGGCCGGCGCCGGCTCACGCTGACGCTGCAGTTGACGCCTCGAGCCGCGGCTGTGGCGGAATGTTGTGCTTTAGTCAGATCCGGTGCCGGCGCGGCGACGGCCGGGCGGCAGGTCATTGCGCCATGTCACCATTGTATCATGTCACCATTGCACATGCAGGGCAAGGGGCTTGTCTAAGTCGTCGACCGAGCCCCTCACCTTTTTTTTTTTTTTTTTTTTTTGCGGGGGGGTGGGCGGCTTGCCCCCGGTCAGGGAATCGGGTCTGGACAGTTGGCGAGGTCAGGCAGAGTGATTGATCCTGTCAGATGTGGCCGAGCGGTGCGCGACTGACCCCGGTCAGGGAATCGGGTCTGGACAGTTGGCGAGGTCAGACAGAGGTGATTGATCCGTGTCAGATGTGGCCGAGCGGTGCGCGACTGACCCTGGTCAGGGAATCGGGTCTGGACAGTTGGCGAGGTGAGACAGAGGTGATTGATCCGTGTCAGATGTGGCCGAGCGGTGCGCGACTGGCCCTGGTCAGGCAATCGGGTCTGGACAATTGGCGAGGTGAGACAGAGTTGAGCGGTAACACGTTGGGACGGTTGGTGTCTTTGCTGTTGAAACAGTTGCACAAGTTATCGCTGTGTTGCTTAATTATCAGCCCGGTCAATACAAGGGCATTAATGGCTGTTGGATTTGAGAACTTGTCGGATTTGAGAACTTGTCAGAATTGAGAACCAGTTACCTCACAAGTGAGGCAAACTCTAGACTATCACTTACAGGGAAGCGAACTTGCCTACACTAGGTTCATTCCTAGGTGCTCATTCATAGGTTAACAATTATTCCATTTGTTTTACCAACGCTGAAGTGGTATTGTTTATTTACTGTCTATCCATGGTCATCAGCATGTCGAAACGTTCACAGGTGTATGCACTTGCTTTCACGAGGCTGAACAAAGTGATTCAATTCTTCTTTAGCGTCGTGATTTGTGCTAATTATATATTACTGAGAGCAGGGTAGGGTTCCAGGGGTTGTTTGTATGCGCTTACGCTGTCACAACATGGACATGGGTATGACAAATTGTAATTTTGTCTCCATGCGCGAGCGTTTTGTTCGGGAGAAAATTGATGCTTTTGCCATCCGACAACTTTTGGTTTAAGCTAGCTGAGTTTTGTTCCTCAATCTACCGAATGATTAGGACATCACCACTAACCAGTATTGGGTACACCACCACCATAAAATGCGTCTTGCTGATTTGACGCTGTTGGTGGTGCGGGTCTACAGAGAAAGGGTTTCAGGATCGCATGGATCTGAACTACAGCCCCGTGCCACTACTGCCTGACCCCAGACGAGGTCATCAGCAACACGCTGCGCACCGTGCGCGCACATCTCGTATGAATGCATTCGCATGGATGAGGTTATCACTACCCTCATCAGACCTCTTGTGCGGTCGCCGGCCTTAGAAGTGTCGCGTGTATGGTTCTCAGTGTTACGTGCGGGGCTCCCAGACGGTGCATGCTATCTGCCCGATTAACCGAGGCCCATTTTGCGAGCCGCTGATGCTGCGTGAAGCGGGTCACAGAGGCGGATGATGGCGTGTGGCGCGTGCATACCAATAAGCAGCTCGGCCCCATTACAAATTCTCCGCCCGTCAGCTGGCGGACCAGGACGGTCTGTGGTCGGCCTGCCCGGCCGGGGTGGGCCGCACGATAAAGCTTATCGTCAATCGCACACAAACTTCTAATAGTGAAGTTATCACACAGTACCACTCAAAACTCCAAAACTCACCCATCATATAATGATGAGTGATTTGAATTCAGTTGTCATAGAATGATGAGTGATTTGCGGAGTTTTCAGTATAAGCCAAAAATGAACAACAAAAAATGCGTCCAGGCCACTTTTTTCAGACGTTGGCTACAGTTGTGTACAGCAGTGCAACAGCAGGCCCTGAGGGTAGACCGGTGCGGCGGCCGTGCGGAACAGCAGCAGTGTGGCAGCAGGTCCTGAGGGTAGACCGGTGCGGCGGCCGCGGAGAACAGCAGCAGTGGGACGGCAGGTCCTGAGGGTAGACCGGTGCGGCGGCTGTAGGGAACAGCAGCAGTGGGACGGCAGGCCCTGAGGGTAGACCGGTGCGGCGGCTGTGGGGAACAGCAGCAGTGGGACAGCAGGTCCTGAGGGTAGACCGGTGCGGCGGCCGCGGAGAACAGCAGCAGTGGGACAGCAGGTTCTTGTGCGCGGCGAATTGTGGAGAGCTGCGTGCGGTGTATTCTGTCATTACGGAACCGGTATTCCAGCGGATACGTGTCAGCCGTCATGCATGCCTGATTAATCCGCAGGGGCCGCCGGGAAATTCTTCACCGACCACGAGACGTGTACTGTGCCTGATTGGAAGGGCCTGCGTTGATTTGTGACCGACGGCCGATGCAAGAATATCCTTGCAGGCGGTGCACCGGCTGGAGGACAGCCGATTGGTGAAACTCTGAGAAAATTGAGCAAGTTCCTGTGGTGAACACCAATTGTGTCACGCAACTGCTATGTGAGTGATGCCAAAAAAGGAAGACGAGCAGGGGGTGTGAAGTAGTTTCTTTCGATAGAAACGCCAACCGGCTTCGGGATGTCTTAACACGCGCCCTGGAGGGCCTCTGAGAATTACGCACACTGGAGGGGGGGGCGGATTCCGCCGCCCCCTAAGATCTCGGCTTCTAGTAAAGCTGGAGGAACGAAATTCGCAGGGTGGATGGGCACGGTAGAGAACTCTATTGTGTGCAATTTTCGTGACCTTAGGTCGATATCTTCAAGGTCAACTGAGGTCAGATTGGCAAAATGTTCCGGTTTTGCGTGGCTTGGCTTGTCATCGTTATGGATCGCTGTGATTGTGTTTAAATGCTCAAAAATTGGCATCAATGATGTTTTGGACATTACTAATGATGCAATGCAGATGCTAGACCCAACATTTGACCTCAGGTCACCTATATAGCACAACTTTATCAGGTCAGTTACCTGTTCCAGTTACCGGAACCGGCCGTCCGCCCGTCTGCTCCGTCGGGCAGCTCGGAGCAATTGGCTTCGTGAAGAAGGGAGTGAAGTACATGAATAAAGTATGGAAACGCAATGACAAACAGTACAAATGACAACCAGTAGTGCATTTATGGCAACATTCCAGTTGATCAAGTTTGGTTCCATTAACCTGTCATGAACTTGACCTGACTTGTCCTTGGTGACCTAACATGACCTTGAAACTATACAGCATATCAATATGCATCAAACAAATCGCTAGTGTTGCCTAGAACACTTCCCTTTTGTCAGTATACTGGAAGCGCATCAGCGCCGATTTTTGTGGTCTGGCGCTATAGCATTTTGTTGACTTTAGCGGTCCCTAACTTGAAAAATGTTCGACCGATTTCCATTTTTCTTGCTTTAAACGACGCGCCGTTCATTTCTAAGCAGGTACACCGAAAATCGCGTATATCGACCGGTAAAATTTGCAGTTATTTGCGAAAAACCGGAGGGGTGGGCGGATTTCCCCCCCCCCCATCCAGTGCGCGTGTTAAGACTCAGGTTGGTTTCACAAGCCGCTTGACGGCGATCTGACGTAGCTCGGCGGGGCACCCGCCTTCCGCCAACTGCGCGGCTCCACATGCTCCACTCGCCCGGCGATCTGACTGGAGGCTGAGGCCGACAACTGCCCGGTACCGTCGACTGGAGGTTGAGGCCGACAACTGCCCGGTACCGTCGGCTGGAGGCTGAGGCCGACAACTGCCTGGATACCGTCGACTGGAGGCTGAGGCCGACAACTGCCCGGTACCGTCGGCTGGAGGCTGAGGCCGCCAACTGCCCGGTACCGTCGACTGGAGGCTGAGGCCGACAACTGCCCGGTACCGTCGACTGGAGGCTGAGGCCGCCAACTGCCCGGTACCGTCAACTGGCGGTGAGACGCGCTCAGCTGAACCGTCTCTCTGGAAGTGAACACATGGAGAGAGAACATTGAGCCAAGCGGCACTTCCGGTCAACAGAAAGAAGCCCACGTCGTCTTCTCCGTCCACCCGAGACGGCAGGAAGGCTGCTGGTCAGCATGACAGTGCGGTTCTGCATGGGTTCTGCACTGGTTCTGCACGGGTTTGTGGCGGCCAGCTCGCTTGAGTCAGTCGATCGACTCGGAGAAGTCGCATCACCGGATCAAGTCACCATTCTGATCACGGAGTTAGTTTTGATGTTGTATGCTTATATCAGTATATGGTAATTGTTAGTTGTTAGTTGTTATATTATTATATTATTAGTATTATTATATCAGTATTGTCAATTCTTCCAACTGATTTGACCCACGGGCTCCTCGCGCTCCTTCACTAGTCCCATGACTTATGGTGTGCTGGTGCTGGTGAATAGAGTTAAGTACTAGTTGTGCCTCGAGTTAAGCTGAGTTGGTTAGTCCAAGTTAGTCGGGGTTCAGCCTCGCCCGTAGAGGTGGTTGATATAATCCGCCTGAGAATAGTCTGAGTTAGTCTGAATTAATCCGAGTTAGTTCGAATTAGTCCAAGTTATTCCTCGTCCGTACAGGCGGTTGATGCAATCCCCCTGAGGGTAGTCCGAGTTAGTCGAGTTAAGCCTCGTCCGGACAGGCGGTTGATATAATCCCCCTGAGGGTTATATTCGCGATCACGGGAAACGTCCCACGTCAGCACGCGGTCGGTTGGCTTAGCTAATATGGCTTTGTTGATCTTTTACGGTATATAGGATGAAGAGATCATGTCAGGCCACTGGGCCGTGACCTCATAATACGGACTATGTCAGGCCCAAATTGTATGTTCCCCGAAATTGAGAGTTATCGGCAATACATCTCACTATTTTCCTCCAAGTGGCAAATGTTGAATGAAATAGGGCAATGACTCACCAAGCGTGTTTATATAGGTTATTGACCTCTCCAAGGAAATTTGAGGTAATGGACGAACTGAACCATTGATGTGAATTTTGGCGTCAAGTTTTACCCCTGGATATTATAAAATAATGTTTTCAGGCACGATTCCGGAAGGCCATAAAATGAGGTCAACATTTTGACCTAACGTAATCAAATACCTATGAATTTAAATGTAGGGGGCGGGGTGGCCGAGTGGTTAGGGTGCTGAGCTCTGGATATCAAGGTCCCTGGTTCCCCACTCTCACCAATCGGGACATTTCCCAATCCCGCGGCCCACCGACCAAACAGTCTGGGCGGAGCCGTGATCGTGCATAAAGCGTGTCGTAGACCATCCGATAAACAAGAATCTGGGTGAATCATTGCCCTATTACATTCAACATTGGCCACTTGGGAGCAAGCAATGAGGTTCATTGCCGATAACTTTCAATTTTGGGGAACAACGGTCTGACATAGTCCGTATTATGAAGTCACGGCCCAGTGGTCTGAAGGTGGATGGCTAGATATCTAAAATGGCGGATCGTAGCAGCCCCCTGCATTGGAAGTATGCAAAAGTTTTGGAAGCTTCGGATGATTCTAAAACGATGTTCAGGCCGTGACTTCATCTGACCTTTGACCTATCGGTCGAAACGTAGTACATAGAATATACATGAACATCTCAAAGTATTGAACATTTCAAGCGGGTGTATGCTATTCTCTTACACAGGAAGCGAAGCACTACATACATGGCTCAAGTTTTCAATGTAGATCTAACAGTACAGTGGCAATGACAACGGCGAAACAATGGTCCCGACAACGGCGATACAATGGTCCTGACAGCGGCGATACAATGGTCCTGACAGCGGCGATACAATGGTCCTGACAACGGCGATACAATGGTCCCGACAACGGCGATACAATGGTCCTGACAACGGCGATACAATGGTCCTGACAACGGCGATACAATGGTCCTGACAGCGGCGATACAATGGTCATGACAACGGCGATACAATGGTCCTGACAACGGCGATACAATGGTCCTGACAGCGGCGATACAATGGTCATGACAACGGCGATACAATGGCCCTGACAGCGGTGATACAATGGTCTTGACAGCGGCGATACAACGGTCCCGACAATGGCGATCCCAGTAGTAGGATTTCGATTTACCTGGAATGATGCTCACTTCCTCGTCAATAGGATAATATGGAACCCCCTCCCAAACTCTAATAATTTCCGGTACCTCATAAAAAATGGTATCTAAGCCTTTATACCCAACTTCTTCAAAAAGCCAGATAAAAAGGAAAACTGGAGCTTGGGACGATACGAGAGAAAGAGCTTAGCCAAGAAGCGAAATTATCTCCTCTATTGCTCGTCAGGATTAGAGCTCTCCCCATATACACGTGTTAGTTGCCCCACTCAGCTGTTAGTGAAATTGCGTTGGTTCTTTAAGTTATCACAGGATGAAGTTTCTGATGAGTTCTTGCAGCTTAGAACGTCCCGGAATATATCCACGGCTCTATGCACGGGTATGGGGGGAACGATTCGAGCAGGGAAGCTATCTTAGAGACAGGGTGGGAAAAAACCATAGGCTTCGTCTTCAACCTTTCATTGTACTGAAATGTATCGCTCAACCATTTCACTACAAGGATACTATTTTACTTGCTTAGAGTGAAGTATTCAAGAGTGGAGAGCGATAAGGTGAGATAGTTGCAAGCCAAACAACTGCACTGATTCATTAATCGATTGGTTATTTGGGCTTCAGGGCCCAACAACTGCTTCTGGTCATATAGCGTCAAAAAGCACTAAAACCGCTTGTCAAATCAGCCAAGGTGTCAAAATATCGTATCTGTCGTCTTTGGTGCAGCAAACAGTTTGCTGGAGCAATGATGAATAAAAACACGCTTCCGGCGGGTCTCCTTGACAGCGCACTTATCTAAACCACACACAATTACAACAATTTGGTGGGTTCAAGCGTGCGTGCGGGCCGACGTGGGTATGGTGCGTGGCTGAGCGCCCGAGACGAGCCGGCCGAGGACGGGCGGCTCGTCTCGGCCGTCGACCACGCTGCCGGCTGCCGTGACGGCCACCAACGGTCATCGCCGCGCCACGTCTGCCGCCCACGCAGCCGCGCCGCGTCTGTCATTACGCCTGTCGGCCGGCGTTTTTGTCCGATTCACTTAGCAGCACGGTTCTTCAGCCGCAATGATCAGGCGCTGACGGCTGCTTGGCCGGGCATGTCTGGTGGCGGCGCCAGGCGGGCGGCGCCAGGCCGACCTGTCAGACGGCACGGCGTCACGGTCATGACGGTCGCCAGCGCCGCTCCGGTTCCTGCTGTGGCTGTCTCGGACAGGTCACAGGTGCTACAGGTCCGACTGTGACTGTCTCGGATAGGTCACAGACACTCCAGGTCCGATTGTGACTGTCTCGGACAGGTCACAGGTGCTCCAGGTCCGACTGTGGCCATCTCGGACAGGTTACAGATGCTCCAGTTCCGACTGTGGCTGTCTTGGACATGTCACAGATGCTCAAGGTCCGATTGTGACTGTCTCGGACAGGTCACAGGTGCTCAAGGTCCGATTGTGACTGTCTCGGACAGGTCACAGGTGCTCAAGGTCCGATTGTGACTGTCTCGGACAGGTCACAGGTGCTCAAGGTCCGATTGTGACTGTCTCGGACAGGTCACAGGAGTTCCAGGTCCGATTGTGGCCGTCTCGAACAGGTCACATGTGCTCCAGGTCCGACTGTGGCTGTCTCGGACAGGTCACAGCTGCTCCAGGTCTAGCTACTGTTACTTTGGTCAGGTTACCCCCGGCCTGCGAGCCAGCTTCAGGCAAGGCCGGACGTTTCTTGTGAACTCAGCTGAGATGTCCATCATCGTAAATGAAATTCCCTCCAATACATCTTGGACAATTCTGGTCATTGCTGTGTACCTCCAAAAAAGCATGTGAACTGCCTGCGTAATACCTGGCGATGAACATGCTTCCGCATCGTTTCGAGTTCAGGTGTTCAGCATTGACTGGTCACGCAGTCGTCTCTGTGTGGACAGACAGCAGTTGCAATGGACGCAACATTTCGAGTTCAGGTGCTCAGCATTGACTGGTTACGTAGCGTCTCTGGATGAACAGACAGCAGCTGCAATGGACGCAACGTTTCGAGTTCAGGTGTTCAGCATTGGCCTGATACGTAGTCGTCTCTATGTGAACAGACAGCAGTAGCAATGGATACCCTACCTGTAAGGATGGGGCGACGGCGGTGTACCAACAACTGAAGCAATCGGTTCGATAACTTTGTGTAAATGACGGAAGGAGTCGAGGCAGGATAGGGCAGGAAATAGCATAAGGATCCCTTGAACTTCAATGACAAAATTATAATTTTATTTTGAAATGTATATTTGGTTTGCATTAAACAAGTCAACCTATTAAAGAGGACAGCATTGGTGATCTGAAAGTCGGTCACTAGGCCGACATGTGGATATTCAATGGTGGTGCAATGCAGCGTGTGAGTTAATAAATGCCGTTCAATTCTGGTTCGCTAAGTGCAGAAGGCATCGTTTTATTAAATGACTAGGTTGTTGTTTCTAGCCACCAATTTGATGCCACAACATCCAAATGTCGGACAGGCTGCCTCATTATCTTACTGATACGTACAACAGCCATGGGTGCTCAGTGCTGATTACTTGGTTACACACAACAGCCATGTGTGCCCAGTGCTGGTTACCTGGTTGCACACAACAGCTATGGGTGTGCATTGAGTATCAGCGGCACATCATCGTTCTGGCGGCGCTTTTTTTTGCTTTGCTTGTTTTGTTTTTTTTGCAAGTTTTCCCTGGACACCGGACACAGCACCTCTCACTCCCACCACCCACCCACTAAAGGTCACTTGGTTTGCATCGCTAACAGCCCGTGCGTGACGCATGACTGACGATGGCACTTCCATGGGCTGGTATGCTGTACCTGTCCGACCACATTCTCACGAGGCCTCACTCGGTCGTCTCGGTCGTCGGCCTGTCACTAGCACTCTCGGTCACCTGCACATTTGTGCAGAGATGGCCGTTATAAACCAAGGCCACGACCCCGTCCAAGACTAAACGCCAACACGGAGGCCACGTTGACCGAGAAGTTGCACCAGTCGAGCCCGGGACACGTGCCGCGCCCGAAGACTGCAGTCTTTCAAACGACCTCTGACCCGAAGAATCGAGGTCGCGATCTCGCCCAGGGTCAATCGCTGAAGAACGCCATCTTGGCCCGAGAAGCCACACCTACCGAGCCAGTGACAGTGACAGTGACTGTGAGTGCCACGCCCGAACACCGCCCAGCCAGCCTGTCACCAGCCACCGGCAACCGCAACACACGCACCAGCCCGTCCACTCCTACTCTTCCGATCTCCGGCCTGCCGTACACTTCTGGTCTATAAGCCACAGTGTACGCTTCCTCTAGATCACTTCTCCAAGAACCGTCGCCTTACACCACGCAAACTTCAGGTTGGTCCGGCGGTGTCGCCACCCCTCCCACCAGGGCGGTGTCGCCACCCCTCCCACCAGGGTGGTGTCGCCCCCCCCTCCAACATCCAACCCATCTCACTGTAGTACGTTCTGTACGATATTTTCTATACTATACTTAGTGCTCTCTTCACGCACCGACTCGGTTACTTCTTTGTGATTTCTTGAACTATTGAGACCGCTGTACTATTGTGTAAACATGTCCTTCCTTCGTCACTAAACCTCTTGTTACCCACACCAACATACTACTGACATAACTCACAACATGGCTACCAACACAAAGACAGACACACCCACCGGTGATTGCTTCCTCTGCCGCTGTCATGATGGGGAGCCCATGGGCTCCCTTGACCCCTGGGCGGTGGAGAAGGAGATCACCGGTTACACAGGAGCGCCCCTGCACGCAAGACAAATTAGATCGGGGCCGCTCCTGATCCAATCTAACGATGACACGAACGTCAACATCTTGCCAACAATCGAACACTTCAAAAACACACACACATCACTATCATGCCAGCCATCGACGCAAGGGAGCTGGCCTGGATGGCGAAGGAGGACCTGGCTTTCAAATTTAGGAGCCAGGGGATCACCTCCGTCTGCATGCCGCCCGTCCCACCACACAAGCAGGTCACACACATACTCAGACAACACACGCAAATCGCCCACACACGTCAAAGCCTGATACACTAGATATTCAGTCACTCCACGAGCACCTCTCCGCGACGCTGTCAATTTCATCAGCGTTACGGTAACCCGAGGCGGGGGGAGGGAGAACCACAATACGACAACGTGCGGGCGGCACTTGTGCCGACAAACACCACACAGATGCATGCACTGGCGTCGTGCGGCGCCGAGTCCGATGTGGCGAAGACCACGCCTCCTGCGACAGGGCCTGCCCTCGGTGGGGAGCGGAGAGAGAAATCCTCCGTCTCATCCACCTCGAAGGCCGACCCCTGCCCCAGGCAAGGTCGTGGGTCAACGACCAGCACCCGACGTGGCCCGCACGTCACATGGAGCCGTCAGAACCTCAAACACATGTAGAGTCACGGCTCTACCATCATAATGGACACGGCATGCACCGACGCAACGCAGGCAGACGCATCGTCCACATACTTAATGCGATGATCCGCCCCCCACCCCTCCCCTCCACACCCCTACCCCACTCCGGCACCGTCCGGACCACAACTTCTACTCAACTCATCAAGATCTTCTGACCGCTATCAAGTAATCTTCATATCTCAATCATCTCTTCGCTACCAAGCTGACCATCTCTCCGAGTCTCCAAGAACAAGCATCGGAAACAGCCGACATCACCGTACCGTTGGCAGGCTGGCCAAACTCACCCAACAACAACCTGGCCGTTATTTGCTGTGATAAGTGGAGACCACCTGACGCACGGCTCCACTTGCGCCGTCCACCGGTGCGCTATAAATGTATCCGCTCGGACACTGCCCGCCGCTGCTCTGAAGGGCGCCGCACGACACCTGGCCACGCCACCTGGCCACGCCATCTGACCACGTCACCTGGCCACGCCACCTGGCCACGTCACCTGACCACGCCACCTGGCCACGCCATCTGGCCACGCCACCTGGCCACGTCACCTGACCACGCCACCTGGCCACGCCATCTGACCACGCCACCTGACCACGCCACCTGACCACGCCAACTGACCACGTCACCTGGTCACGTCACCTGGTCACGCCACCTGGTCACGCCACCTGGCCACGCCACCCATCTGACCACGCCATCTGACCACGCCATCTGACCACGCCACCTGACCACGTCACCTGGCCACGCCACCCATCTGACCACGCCACCTGGTCAAGTCACCTGGTCACGCCACCTGGTCACGCCACCTGGCCACGCCACCTGGCCACGCCACCTGGCCACGCCACCCATCTGACCACGCCACCTGGCCACGCCACCCATCTGACCACGCCATCTGGTCACGTCACCTGGCCACGCCATCTGACCACGCCACCTGACCACGCCATCTGACCACGCCACCTGGCCACACCACCTGGCCACGCCACCTGGCCACGCCATCTGACCACGCCATCTGACCACGCCAACTGACCACGTCACCTGGTCACGCCACCTGGTCACGTCACCTGGTCACGCCACCTGGTCACGCCACCTGGCCACGCCACCCATCTGACAACGCCATCTGACCACGCCACCTGGCCACGTCACCTGGCCACGACATCTGACCACGCCATCTGGCCACGCCACCTGACCACGCCACCTGACCACGCCACCTGACCACGCCACCTGGCCACACCACCTGGCCACACCACCTGGCCACGCCACCTGACCACGCCACCTGGCCACACCACCTGGCCACACCACCTGGCCACACCACCTGGCCACACCACCTGGCCACACCACCTGACCACACCACCTGACCACGCCACCTGGCCACCACGCCACCTGGCCACACCACCTGGCCACACCACCTGACCACACCACCTGACCACACCACCTGGCCACACCACCTGGCCACACCACCTGGCCACACCACCTGACCACACCACCTGGCCACACCACCTGGCCACACCACCTGGCCACATCACCTGGCCACACCACCTGGCCACACCACCTGGCCACACCACCTGGCCACACCACCTGACCACACCACCTGACCACACCACCTGGCCACACCACCTGGCCACACCACCTGGCCACACCACCTGACCACACCACCTGGCCACACCACCTGGCCACACCACCTGGCCACACCACCTGGCCACGCTGCCGTCCCCGCGCCAGGCCGGACGCCGTTAGTCAGCTCAGTGATTACAGCGCGATTCACACCGCCACCGGACCAGAGTCCGCTGGTCGGAGCGGCATTTTCGTCTTGATCATGCTTGTGCATGGTGAATTATACTAGCAGCAGGTGGACCCTGCGGTGGATTTAGAACCGGCCGTCAAGCGTGTGATGCTGAAGATATGGGCCATGATAACACAATTGGGTGAATGGTTTCTTTTAAAACTCAGGGTATGACAGTGATTAGAGAGGTTCAGGCTCTTTTTCTCTTCGCATAGACTACTCCAATTACAGGCTTATCCCAGACGGCCACTGCGGTTCATATTAATTCCTAAAACCTCATGACTTTAAAGACATAAAGACATAAAATATCAGTGCAACTATGAGCCACAAGGGCCCTTCTTGGTTGCACTTTGGACACTGAACCAGTTGCCCACCAAATCTGTCGATCAACCCTCCCTGGAATACAGAAAAACAAGCCCCCTATTCTTATAATGATTGTCTATGCCGTTTTTAAAGATGTTCAGTGTGTTGCTACTGACAATAGTTCCTGGCAGCTGGTTCCAGTGTTCTACTACCCTATTGGTGAAGAAAGACTGTCTTAACCTTGTCCTGCTGTGATTAACTTTAATTGTGAATTGATGACCTCTAACTGCATCATTTCTGTTAAATTCAAACATTTCCCTGAGATATCCCTGTTCCTGACCATGAACAAATTTAAAAACCTCGATGAGATCTCCTCTCAGCCTTCTATATCTAAGTGAAAACATATCAATTTCTTCAATCTTTCATCATATGCCAGGTTGCCTATACCATTAACCATTTTTGTTGCCCTCTTTTGTACTCTCTCTAAAAGCCAACAATCTTTCTCATAACTAGTGGACCAAGTTTGGACACAGTATTCCAAATGTGGCCTGACATATGCACAGTAAAGCTTCCTGATGACCTCCTCACTTCTGTATGACACGTTCCTCTGTATTGCCCCAAGCATTCTTAGTGCCTTCTTCCTGGCTTCTTTGGTCTGTTCTGATGCCCCAAATTTTGTGTTCAAAATAACACCTAAGTCCTTCTCCTGCTGAGTCACAGATAGTACTTGGCCACTCATCAAGTATGGAGCCTTCATATGCTGCCTACCTACATGCATGACTTTGCACTTATCAAAATTAAACTTCATATGCCATTTTTCGGACCATTTCACAAGCTCGTCTAAGTCTTTCTGCAGCAAAACCTGCTCATTGTGCCCTGTTATTGCCCTAAAGATCTTCAAATCATCTGCAAATTTCAAAACCTTACTGCTTAGGCCACATTCAATGCTATTCACATCTATAATGAACAATAGTGGCCCCAGTACCGACCCCTGGGGGACTCCACTAAGAACATTTTGCCATGATGACTAGGTACCATTTAGCATCACTCTCTGCTGTCTATCTGAAAGCCACAACTCTATCCATTTTAGGATGCTACCTGCAATACCATGGACCTGAAGCTGCATCATTAACCTTTTATGGGGTACCTTGTCAAAGGCCTTACTAAAGTCGAGATATGCTACATCAACCTGATTTCCCTGATCAAATTGTTCTGTAGCAAAATTCGAAAAGTCCAAGAGATTTGTGAGACAAGATCGCCCTTTTCTAAACCCATGTTGAGTATCTCGAATCAATCAGTTTCCTTCCAGAAAACTAACTATTCCATATTTGATAATTGATTCGAGTACCTTGCAGACTAGGGATGTGAGGCTTACTGGCCTATAGTTTTCAACTTTCCCTCTTTCTCCTTTCTTGAAAATAGGAACTACATTTTCCCTTCTCCAATCTGTTGGAATTTCATTTTGTGAAACTGATCTACAAAATATTATACTAAGTGGAATTGCCAGTTCCTTTTCAGCTTCCCGCAATACCCTAGCATAAATTCCATCAGGTCCTGCTGCCTTGTTCGGCTTTATTTTTCTGATATAATTGAAAACAACATCACTATCAATGAAATCAACATCGTGTATCTGATCACATGTCACTGAACTGTGGTTCACGGTTGGCAGATTAGTCACATCCAAGGCTGTCGATTTTGGAAAAACATTGGGGGGGCCGAAATGCCAACGCACTAGACCCCCCCAACCAAAAACTCATCGGATTTCGCGCACTATATTTTCATATCTCAGAAATTCTGATTTTTTTTCTCGGCAATGTGTATGTTTATGTTTATTCAGCATCCTCACCAACGGGGAAAATCGTCCAATAACTGGTGAAGTCACATAATTAAAAGAGCAGTGCACAGTCCATGTCTACATCACAACTCTTAGTAATAGCATGCGACTGCAGTGCCATATAGGGTCTGGTCCCGTGGCTCCACCAGAAGGAACTCAGTGGAGGATAGTTGAGGCTAGTTGAGACTTGCCCACGGGAACGACCGGTGGAGAAATCAACTGATAGCGGTGTGAATTACGCGACAAAAAGGACGCATTTGGCGCTCTATCACAAATTGGCCAGCTGGTCGCACAATGTACATAGTATGCCTTGTTATACAAAGTCCCAAATTTGTCGTTATTTCTAGCTATGTATGTGTCCTTAGAGACTGCGGGGAGCACAGATGTTCTTTTCGCCTATGGGATGAACTAGGCTCTCTTCCCTCTCGATTGAGCATCGTCTCCCCCTGTTTTGCGGTTGGTTACAGACTGCCTTCTTAACGTACTGCATATAATCTCGTGTCTGGACCCGCCGGGCTCCCTCGGCCCCGAGGCGCTTCTCTACCCGATGCTGACTTCCTCATCTCAACTTGCCCGACCTCGTCGATCGGGCTCGAGCAAGGCCCTGGGCTCGGGTAGGATTTTAGTCGGCGCCGGGAGAACGGCGGCATTTCTGGGCACGGGAATTGCGGCGTATCCGGCCGATAAGTAACATCTTCCCTTAGGCCGAATGACGTATGCATCTGTGGTCTGCATCTGTTACTTCGATTACTATTCATAGTTGTAGTAGTAATTTCACATTTCCTTTGCGAAGGATGATCCTGGTATTCAGTTAATGCGTGAAGATGATATTCGTATGACGGAGGACGTTGTTTACGCGCAAATATATGGCGCAAGTGCGCCGTGATTGAGCTCAACTGAAAAATCACGATTGGACCCTGCTCCTGGGCTGGTGGACCTTTTGCTCCACTGGTGGAGGTTGGTGGAGGAAAAATCTCCACTGGATTTGCGACGGGAACGACCAGTTGCAGTTTGCCGCCAGGTGTCAAGGTGGAAACACGTCGTTGTGGAGCTCCTACGTACCAGATAAGTCGTTGCAGAACAGGGCAGTATTAAACTGCATATAGTTATTTAGCAATTACTTCTGTGCATATATTGGCATAGTTTTTATCTAATAAACATTTTTTAACAAGTAGATTAGACTATTTTAACCTAGCGAGGCTGCCCAGCGCCATTTTGTCGTTGTGTTACCGTCTGTCTTTGTCTAGTGTGTCAGTGTTTTCAGCTATTTATTACATTTTTGGCAGCTGTTTAGCGAGTGCTTTCTTCTTTCTTTAAAAACCTCCATCAATTTTCAGCACAACGATTACCTTGTAAGTGCTGCGTAGTTAGGAACTAGCATACACCTAAGCTTTGTCAGTTATCTTTATCTCCTCTGTTATTTTGTTGTATCATTTTGCAGCAAGTTACTTTTCAATCTAAATCTAGAAATAAGCTGCAGCCTTTAGGATGGTTTCAACCAGGATGCAGGCACTAGAGAAGCAGGTTAGGACCCTTAAGGCAGAGCTTTCCAAGCTCAGGGCTGCCCTGGTTGCAAAGGGTACACACGAAAAGGAATCATGTACGGGTCAGTCTGTAGCTGGGGCATCCTATGCCCAGGTGGTCGCAGGCCACCAGGAAACTTAGACTTCTCCTGCTGTGGAGGTGGCAGGGATATCTGTAGAGAGAAGTGCTCCTAGTGAACAGAAGATTTCTAGTTGTAGCTCACAGGGGCAGTGGTTTAATGTCAGGGGGTGGAGAATTTGGAGGTGCGAGCCTAAGAAAGGGGGCAGTGAATGGGAGGTGGCAGGTGGTAGGAGTGGGAGTAAACCTAGCCAAACAGCTCAACAGGCAGGCATAGCAACTTCAAATAGGTTTCAGGCTTTGGAGGACTGCCCCCAGGATAATAGCAAGGAGACTGTGCTGGTGGTGGGAGACTCTCGTGTGCGGCATTTAGATAGAGTTTTCTGTAAAGGTAGGAGAGGCAGGAGGTGCATCACCAGGCCTGGTGCCAAGGTTAGAGACCTGGTCCCAGTGGTGGCACAGGCCACCAGTGGGGACCAGTTTAGTACAGTTATAGTGCAGGTAGGAGTGAACAACGTAGGTCCTGCTAGGAGTGAGGAGCTGCTGCAGGACTACAGGGCCCTTCTGGGCACCCTGAAGCAGAGCAAAAGCAGAGTTATTGTGACGGCTATTCTGCCCAGGGCTGAAGTCTCCCCTGAGTGGAGCTCTAGGGCACTGGCAGCCAATGCCAGGGTGGGTAGGCTCTGCAATGAGTTAGGTTTGACCTTTGTTGACAAGTGGTGCAGGTTTTATGGTTCATGGGACCTCTATCAAAGGGATGGCCTGCACTTCTCCGAGAAGGGAGTGCAGGTGTTAAGTAAAGTGTATGAACATGTCCTTCAGGGAAGCTAGATAATGGGGTGGGGAGGGAAGAAGTGGCATTACCATCTCATGAATATGCCAATAGTGACAGCATAGGCAATATAACTTCACAGTCAGCAAATAGGGATGGCAGTAGATCAAGGGGGCAGAGTGGTAGCTCATCCAGAGATGATAGAGCTACTCAGCATGAAAAAACCAAAGATGGTTATGGAACGTTTCTTAAGTGTATGATGCTTAATGCTCAGAGTATTCAATCCAAATTTGACGAGTTCAAGTGTTATGTTGCTGATGAGGAACCAGATTTTGTTTGCATTACTGAGGCATGGGTCAGTGAGGGGTATTTTGGGGATAACTTGCAGGACTATGAGATCCAGGGATACAATATGTTTTCATGCAATAGGGGTCCAGCAGTGAAAGGGGGTGGTGTAATGCTCTATGTGAATAGCTTATTCAGTTCTCATAAAGTAGCAGATGGGGTAAAAAATGTGTCTGTGGAGTCCATTTGGCTTGATGTTTCTGTGGGAAAAGGCAACAGCAATAAACTGAGAATAGGAGCTTTGTACCGATCAGGAACCTTGCCACATTCTCAGCAACTGGAGCTTGATAAGGTGATTTGTGAGGAAATCAGTAGAAACTTTCAGAGGAAATGCCATATTCTTGGTGACTTTAATCTAAAAGGATATGAAAATGTTGGTGTTGGCTCCCCAGCATGTAAACTGTTTAGGAAATGCCTTGAAGAGGACCTGTTCTTACACCAGTTTGTAACAGAACCAACTAGGCAGGGCTCATTCTTGGACCTTGTCTTCTCGGATTTAAGTGATTTAGTTCAAGACTTGACTGTAGGAGAAACTCTGGGAAGAAGTGGCCATAACATAGTGAGATTCAAGGCACATGTAGCAGGGACAATCAAGGATAATTTGGCAAAGGTTCCAAATTTTAACAGGGCAGACTTTGACTGCATGAGAGCGGCTTTAAGTGCCATAAAATGGGAAGAAGAATTATCCGATTTAAATGCCTGTGAAATGTGGGAAAAGTTCAAATCTTACTTGAGGGACATTCAGATTAGACATGTCCACCAAAAGCAAAGGCGCAAAAGAAGAGGAGGAAAGCCAGCATGGCTTACACCAGATTTGACAAAAGCAATTAAGGCTAAGAAAGATGCATTTAGAGTATTTAAGGAAGCTTCAAATATAGTAAATCTAAGGTTGTATCAAAAAGCTAGAGACGCTGTGAAGCAGAAAACCAGAGCAGCAAAGCGAGCAAAAGAATTGGATTTGGCTAGGAACTGTAATGGGGACAGTAAAAAGTTCTTTAGTTTCTACAAGCTAAGTAAAGTTTCAAGCACAATTGGTCCACTGGAAGTAAATGGGGTTATATTGAGTGAGGACGGTGAGATGGTTGAGGAATTCAGCAAGCAGTTTAAATCAGTGTTTGCATTGGAGGATGTGACGAATCTGCCAACTGTGAACCACAGCTCAGCAACAGGTGATCAGTTACATGATATTGATTTCATTGACAGTGATGTTGTTTTGAATTATGTCAGGTGGTTGTCACTTCTGCAGCCGCCATAGGCCCATATTTCTGAGCTGTGACGTCAGGAGTGCCTCGGTAACGCGCCGATAAACTATGTACCGCGTTGTCAAGGATTAAGGTTGCAGTTAGCACTGGCGGAACTAGCCCACCGGTTTGGGGGGGGGGGCAACTTTCGGTTTTCGGCGTCAGCCCCCCTCCCCCAGTGGCGTACCTAGGAATTACATCAGAGGAGGGGTCGAACGGATTTGGAGGATGCCAATTCTCTCACGGTTTTTGGTTGAAAGCACCGGATTTCGACCACTATTTGGCATTTTAAAAATAATAATTAAAATTAAAATTAAATAAAAAGTAAAATAATAATTGACAACATGATTTCCTGTGTAGGGGCCCCAGCCTACCTCCACCGTTTCTATGTTACTGGATTTTTGTTCTCATTTGCCAAAACATTCACGCTCACGTTCAACGTCTTGTACTACGTGAACGTTCGTGCACGTGGACACTGGTGGATTCGATTTTGTCAACTCTTGCTGTAAGCAGAACTTGAGCAGCACGGAACCCTCGATGTGTGTCGTAATCTACTATGCTACGATACTGGCTTCCAAACAACTACATTAAAAAAGTCCTTTAAAATTGTAGATTCTTTCATCCAGACGCTACTTTTTTACCTCGGCAAAAGTTACTCCATTTTAATTTAGTTGACTTCTGTTGGTTTCGGGGGGCCCAAAAGACACTATGCCCCCGCCCCCCTTTTAAGCGCTTCGGGGGGGGGGCATGGCCGGAATGGCCCCTCCCTGGATCCGCCAATGGCAGTTAGCGTGTTCAATATGCGTGATGACACGCAGTAAGGTTCCTACCTAATTAAAAAATTCAAAATAGTGCGGTTGAAAAAGGAAAGTTATTGGAGAGATTCGAACCCGCCACCTCTGGGTCTCGAGTTTGAGTTCATACCTCTGCGCCACACGGCTGGGCGCAACCGCCGACGAAGTTTGGGATGCGGTTTGGACAATGTGCAAGAAAACTTTGACGCTATATACCACGATAGTTTCGATGGCTAGAGCAAAAGTGGTAGATAGATTGGTGAAAGAAAGCGAAGCGATCCCTCTTTCAGTGCCAGAATCATGCGAACTGGAGTAATATAATCCCATATATGTTTTTTTCCGGAATTCGCAACGGCTCCCTGTACAGCATAGGAATGGGCTACATCGAACTGGTGACGTCACGACAAATCAGTCCGAAGCGTTCAAATCATCTAATGACTATACATGATTATATGCCTTGCTTGCAAGGTTCGTTTAGAAAGTCCTGGAAGCTACGGCTTAGTAGTACCTACCTATTAATTTCTTCAAGAATAGTAATTATAATGCCGTGTGCATGCAGCTTCTTGATGACTTTTTTCTTTCATGGTATAAGCTGGCAGATATTTGGCTCGCATTTGGCTCTAGGTGCAGGTCGAGACTGGGGTGCTGCTTATCGATATTGAATATATACTAATTGTCATTGGGATATAGGTGGGTACCTAGGTGAATATCAAGCTTATAGTGCGATGGGTTGACAGGTGAAAATAAATGTAGTTTGTGTTTCACAATCTCAATGAAAACAGACTGTTGTTGACAGGACTGGATTGTGTGCAAGTTTGACAATGATTGGAAATTGAATGGAATGAATCCAGTTCAAGCTCCATATGCATGTGCTTTTGCCATTGGTCATGTGTGCAAGCATAATTATGACATTGTTAATTGTCTAGTGGCTTTGCAGATTTTTCAGACAATATGGTTTACGATGCATTATCGTCAGCTAATCTCGACATTTTATGATGTAAATTTGCTTGCAAAGTGGAGGGAAATCCAATTCCTTTGCTTTTCCACAATATTTTCAATTTAGCAGCAAAAGGTGGAGAGTCAATCCACTATCCAATCCAAATCTGTTTCATTTCAGTACAAAATGTGCTGATTGGCATCAACTAAGTTTTGTAAGTAGCATGGTGTTTTTCATTTTTTTCCTTTAACTTTCTTCTCAGCATAAAAATAGCATAGGTTATTGGGGGGGGAAATCAACATTTAGGGGGCCAAGATCAACATTGGTGTGGCCATGGCCCCACAAAAGGATACAAATCGATGCCCCTGGTCACATCCTCCACTGTAAACACTGATTTAAACTGCTTGCTCAGCTCTTCAACCATCTCACCATCCTCACTCAGTATAGTCCCATTTACTTCCAGTGGACCAATTGTGCTTGAAACTTTACTTAGCTTGTAGAAACTAAAGAACTTTTTACTGTCCCCATTACAGTTCCTTGCCAAATCCAATTATTTTGCTCGCTTTGCTGCTCTGGTTTTCTGCTTCACAGCATCTCTAGCTTTTTGATACGACCTTAGATTTACGATATTTGAAACTTCCTTAAATACTCTAAATGCATCTTTCTTAGCCTTAATTGCTTTCTTCAAATCTGGTGTAAGCCATGCTGGCTTTCCTACCCTTCTTTTGCGCCTTTGCTTTGGGGGACATGTCTAATCTGATTTTCCCTCAAGTAAGACTTGAACTTTTCGCACATTTCACAGGCATTTAAATCAAAGAATTCTTCTTCCCATTTTATGGCACTTAAAGCCTCTCTCATGCAGTCAAAGTCTGCCCTGTTAAAATTTGGAATCTTTGCCAAATTACCCTTGATTGTCCCTGCTATTTGTGCCTTGAATCTCACTATGTTATGGTCACTTCTTCCCAGAGTTTCTCCTACAGTCAAGTCTTGAATTAAATCACTTAAATCTGAGAAGACAAGGTCCAAGAATGAGCCCTGCCTGGTTGGTTCCGTTACAAACTGGTGTAAGAACAAGTCCTCTTCAAGGCATTTCCTAAACAGTTTACATGATGGGGAGCCAACACCAACATTTTCATATCCTTTTAGATTAAAGTCACCAAGAATAAGGCATTTCCTCTGAAAGTTTCTACTGATTTCCTCACAAATCACCTTATCGAGACCTTTATGAGACAATGGCTTAATACCATACCGGACAGCCATGCTGATGTCTTGACAGTTCTGTTTACCACACCGGACAGCCCTCTTTTTATCGTATGCTATCACTCTGGCAGTTGTGTACACCACACCGGACAGCCATATCGCCGTCCTCACAGTTGTTTATACCACACCGGACAGGTATGCTATCACTCTGGCAGTTGTGTACACCACACCGGACAGCCACATCGCCGTCCTCACAGTTGTTTATACCACACCGGACAGGTATGCTATCACTCTGGCAGTTGTGTACACCACACCGGACAGCTATATCGCCGTCCTCACAGTTGTTTATACCACACCGGACAGGTATGCTATCACTCTGGCAGTTGTGTACATCACAGTGAAGCTCCATGTATTTCCGGATGGGGAGAGGAGGAGGCCTCCTATAATCTCAGTGGAGTCTCCTATACTTCCAGGGGTCCACCGATCATCCCAAGGGGCTTCCCGTATTCTTAGGGGGGATCCTTTTGTAGTTCCACTGGGGTCTCTTGTAGTCACATGGTGTCCCGGCTGTAATCCCAGGGGGTCGATCTTGTAATACCAGTGAGGACTCCTGTAGCCATAGAGGTCTTCTGTGGTCCTAGGGGTACCCCTGTAATCCTAGGGAGCCTCTTGCAATCTCCGGAGGCTTCGTGTAGCCACAGTAGGGCCTCGTCTAGTTCAAGATGGTAGCGCCAGGCCCCAGCTGTAATCGCAGGGAACCTCATGTAGTCTCAGGGTCTTCCTAAAATCCCAGGGGGCCTCCTGTGATTCAAGGGTGGTCTCAAACCTCCTGTCCCGCTGTGTTATATCTAGCCGACACTGCCCTGTACGTCCACCACTCCTGACGAGTGGTGGACGTTCTGTGCACCGCCACGAATTGCCGGCATTCCGTCACTCGTTCCAGCCTCTCAATTTACCATTTGACTACTACTCTTAGAAGCATTATGATTATCAGCAGCATTATGACTACTATCACGATGTAGCCGTTGTTGAATAGCTATGTTGTAGCTCCTCTTTGCTGCATTGCTAAGTCTCTTAGAAGCGTGATAAGACGCTATATGACTTTTGCAGTCGACGCGCCCCTAAACTACGATAGCTAACTAGAAGCGTAATAAGCTCCCCCTCTCTCTCTCTCTCTCTCTCTCTCTCTCTCTCTCTCTCTCTCTCTCTCTCTCTCTCTCTCTCTCTCTCTCTCTCTCTCTCTCTCTCTCTCTCTCTCTCTCTCTCTCTCTCTCTCTCTCTCTCTCTCTCTCTCTCTCTCTCTCTCTCTCTTCTTCTCTCTCTCTCTCTCTCTCTCTCTCTCTCTTCTCTCTCTCTCTCTCTCTCTCTATATATATATATATATATATATATATATATATATATATATATATATATATATATATATATATATATATATATATATATATATATATATATATATATATATATATATATATATATATATATATATATATATATATATATATATATATATATATATATATATATATATATATATATATATATATATATATATATATATATATATATATATATATATATATATATATATATATATATATATATATATATATATATATATATATATATATATATATATATATATATATATATATATATATATATATATATATATATATATATATATATATATATATATATATATATATATATATATATATATATATATATATATATATATATATATATATATATATATATATATATATATATATATATATATATATATATATATATATATATATATATATATATATATATATATATATATATATATATATATATATATATATATATATATATATATATATATATATATATATATATATATATATATATATATATATATATATATATATATATATATATATATATATATATATATATATATATATATATATATATATATATATATATATATATATATATATATATATATATATATATATATATATATCTCTCTCTCTCTCTCTCTCTCTCTCTCTCTCTCTCTCTCTCTCTCTCTCTCTCTCTCTCTCTCTCTCTCTCTCTCTCTCTCTCTCTCTCTCTCTCTCTCTCTCTCTCTCTCACTCTCTCTCTCTCACTCTCTCACTCTCTCACTGTCTCACTATCTCACTCTCTCACTCTCTCACTATCTCACTCTCTCACTCTATCACTCTATCACCCTATCACTCTCTCACTCTCTCACTCTTCACTCTCTCACTCTCACTCTATCACTCTCTCACTCTCTCACTCTATCACTCTCTCACTCTCTCACTCTCTCACTCTCACTCTCACTCTCACTCTCACTCTCTCTCTCTCTCTCTTCTCTCTCTCTCTCTCTTGCTTTCTCTATAGCGACATTATTACACATTTCAGCAGCAGTCAGAACAAACGGCGGGCTGGGCAGTGCCTTTCCCAGATAACCGAGTACGACTACGCTTGGACCATGATGCCACCGATGAACTCGCCGCACCACAGCCAATTGCTGTGTGACCCTCCGTCAGCGGCTACTCGAAACACAGCTAGTACGAAACACAGCTAGTACGAAACACTCATCAAACGATGGCGACGATTGCCGTCTTCATAGGAAGAGCTACCTCAGGCGTCGAGACGCTGGTAGTCAGTGCACACCAAGTTTTTTCTTAACGGTTCCAAGAATGACCACCCTGTTCAGAAAATGGCCTACGTGCAAAACAACATCAAGAGCTTCCTGGTGAGAGGAGCATAGTGGTACGTCGATCTACGAGCATCTTCATTAAGAAATGCAGTCAGGGTTAGGAACTCACGACCCTCATTTTTTGCATCGACGTACATTGGGGACCTTGCCACATTGAGACGATTTATTCTGGGCTCCGAGAGTAGTGATGTGGCCTGGGGTGGAGAATGTGAGCGAACATGTGAAGTGCATGTGTCCAGGGACTGCCTGTAGTGTCCCTGCTATGCAGTGCTGTTGCGTCGCGTTTAAGCGCTGTGGTTCGTGCTGGGTTTTCGAGAATAGTTGTTGCGTATTTAGGAAATGGCGAGATTCACATAGTTGCCTGAAACAAAGGGCCGGCAGCCTCTTTCATGTGTGTCACATGTGGTTTCAGTTGTATGATATGATTCGATACCAATTTGGTTTGGAACCGTCAATATCTTTGTATACAGTTATGGAACCAACCAAACAAGTGCCGTGTATTATAGTGTGCTAATCGCTTGTTCCATGACCAGTTAAAGTTCATCATGATAATTAAAGAAAAACTTATGGTTTGCTGTTGTGTGCAAACGCCCCCACGAGATATTCATCGATAACATTATCCTATATATGATGCAGATGGCAAAGCTAGTTACTGCCACGCGAAGCCTAATCACAGGCGTGCTATGAAGAACAACAACAAAATTTAACGAGGCTCTGCTTTATCGCCATGCAAGAGTTCAAGAACGCGATGCATGCCATCGTGCAAGGTACTGAGTCAAGCCGCAGTGCACGTTAAGATGCACTAAGCTGCAATGCTCAGATATATCTCTACCTTGTTCAGATTTCCTCGACATTTCTGTTCGCTTGTAGCACGGGGGTTTGGAAGAAAGAATATATCCAATTAACGGACGCACACAGTATATGAATTCATCATGTTTGTCTGATATTATGTCGATGTTCATGCAAAAACGTCGTCTCTATGAATGTAGGAGTTTAATGCATGGTAATTAAGTTCCCGTTTGCCAGCTAAAAACTTTGGAGCTGCTGATTTAAAATCAACATTTGATATGGCCGACTGCTATCCCTTTATTATTTATTATTTATCCCTTTATCCAACTCCGGGGAAATGGAACTCAGAACACCATTATTTTTCGTTGCATGGTCGATGTCCTATTGGAATTACATTAACATTGTATAGAAATGGCATGGTGTTTCCATGAAGGTAATCTCACAGATGCATCTGTTGGTATGAAGGCAATAAATGTCCTCAACTCACTTATGCACTTGTTGGTATGCTGGCAATGAAGGTCCTCATATCACAGATGCATCTGTTGGCATGAAGGCAATAAATGTCATTAGTTGGGGGATGAAGCCAATTAAACAATTAAAATCGCGCCGCCAATTAGGCCGACGAGCGGTAGGGCGATCGATAACTAGCTGTTATCAAACACAGTGACTAGCTGCTCAACTATCTCCGTAAGTAATCATTGTTGGCGGAGCCAGAAAACAACGACAAGCAATTAATAGCAAAAACCTGTTCTAAATGAGTTGCTCTGTTTTGACCGTCACGCCAAATAACAGAGGTCAGACGCAGTGCCGATGATTTCGCCTGGTGTCAAGATGTCATCGAAGTAAGCAGTGCCGCTCGAGCCGGCGTAGTTTAGTCAGGAACTGCTTCCGTCATCCAGCACTGGACCACTGGCATAACGCTGCACGTGCTGGCCGGGTGGCCGGGTGGTCCGGTGAAAAGCGCCGCCCTGTCATCCTGCCACTGCGTCAGAATGTGGCACTCGTGCCAGCCACCCGAGACAGACATTAACGTGGCACTCGTGCCAGCCACCCGATACAGACATTAGCCCGTTTCACGACAGCCAATAAGCACCGGGATGCAAAGTCGATGACTTCGTCTAGTATGAAGGGCATATCATTTAAATATGTGTACTTTTTCTGTAAATATGAAATGTTCCGGAAGTTTTGACTATAAAGTAATAAGTTCAATATAAAACTCAGCCAATATATTCAAATAGTGGCACAGTTTTAAAAATAGCACTCGATTCACAGAAACAACTAGCAAATCTGGCCGCATTTGGCACCATATCCGGGAGTTAGAAGTTGTCGGATATAACATAAATTTGCCGTTGTATTACCAGCAAATCTATAATATTGGAGAGGAAGTGGTAGTATGTATCCGGCGGATGAGTATTTTTCATTCTACGTTTTATTGTACGGCTGTGAAGTACCTGTATTATGAATAGATATGGAAATACATCATTTTCACATGCTGCGATTCCATCTTAGCCCTCCCGAACATGTTAAATTATCTCCACTTTACAAGCGGGTTGTTTACCGTTGTAATGGCGTCCACTCTACAGCAACATACGAGGCTCCGTTTTTAAATGTCGCTATGCTCCTACCTGAATAAACCCTACTGGGTGGGGGGGGAATTGACACTTGTCTTTGAATATCATACTCGCAAGAAAGAACAAAGCATTAATTGTTTACAGCACTCCCAAAGACCGCAACACGTCCAAAATATGCGCATCTGAGACAAACTTGTTTGTTGGCTCGCCGGACATATTTCAGCCGTAAATGATGTAATCAGAGCACAAATGATGACGTCATATTTTAAACGTGGATTATAATTCGTCATAGCTATCATAAAGGGCCAATCACTTACCGCAGTTCAAGCTGGCTGTCGATATTGATCAGAGTGGTGAAGTGCTCGGAAAATGTGGCATTTGAAGACCGCTGAATTCGACAAACATCTGTTGTGATCGAGTTTACTTCCGAAGGCAGGCTCGCTTGGTCTGACTTCCAGATGTCCGACTAGATGACGTCCCAGGCGCGGATGTAGTTGTACATTTGTCCATACATTTGTCCATTGTACTAGTCCAGAAATTTGTCGTATTAGGTAACTAAACCTACTATGTTTGTTTATCCATGTTTTAAATTAGTCAAATTTCTGCCTTAAACGTTTTCAGATCAACGTAATTAATATGGTCTGACCCCGCCATTGGGATGTCTTGACGATTAGTTGTGCACGCGTGAAACCGCCTAATGTCGCAAAGCCCTATCAACCTGCTGCAGCGTCAGAACGTGGCACTCGTGCCAACCACCCGAGATGGACATTATTTGTCGCGCCGCCCTATCAGCCTGCTACAGCGTCAGAACGTGGCACTCGTGCCAACCACCCGAGATGGACATTATTTGTCGCGCCGCCCTATCAACCTGCTACAGCGTCAGAACGTGGCACTCGTGCCAACCACCCGCTACAGACACTGTCGCCGGCCAGACGTGCTGCGTGCTCCGGAAAAAGCCGTCCACCACCCTGTTCCGTTTGTTTTTGCGCCTCGCCGGCACTGGTAAGCCTACTTCTGGAACGTAAAGTTGCCATGTTCCATGCTACCTCATTAAGCACCTCTTCGCTGGGCGGAGCTCAGTTGGGAACCTCTGGTCAGTGTGTGGCAGTGGTGGGTTTGATCAGTGGCCGAGGTGTGGACTGGTGAGAGCTCAGTTGAGAACCTCTTGGCAATGTATGGCAGTGGTGAGTTTGATCAGTGGCCGAGTGGGACGAGAGCAGTGAGAACCTCTTGGCAATGTATGGCAGTGGTGGGTTTGATCAGTGGCCGATGTGTGGACTGGTGAGAGCTCAGTTGAGAACCTCTTGGCAATGTATGGCAGTGGTGGGTTTGATCAGTGGCCGATGTATGGACTGGTGAGAGCTCAGTTGAGAACCTCTTGGCAATGTATGGCAGTGGTGGGTTTGATCAGTGCCGATTGACTGGGAAGCTCATGGAGACCGCAATGTATGGCAGTGGTGGGTTTGATCAGTGGCCGATGTGTGGACTGGTGAGAGCTCAGTTGAGAACCTCTTGGCAATGTATGGCAGTGGTGGGTTTGATCAGTGGCCGATGTGTGGACTGGTGAGAGCTCAGTTTAGAACCTCTGGTCAGTGTGTGGCAGTGGTGGGTTTGATCAGTGGCCGATGTGTGGACTGGTGAGAGCTCAGTCAGGGCCAGATACAGGGGGAAGGGTGCATTGGGGGCATGCGCACCCATGTTGGGGTGACGCCCTTCTGGCCGGAAAAAGGCGTCACTTCAGTAAGGCTTGAGTGTACAGTGCTTGAGGCTTGAGTGCACACTTGAGTGCTTGAGTCTCCTCCTCCCTCCCCCGCTCAACGAATCTGCCAGCCGAAAACGGCCTTTCACAAGGAAGGCGCCCCTTTGAGACAAAAAGCGTCCCTTCAGTATGGTCGACTGCACCCCCACCCCACCCCGCGCAACATTTTGTTCTTTCTCGCGGAGGGCGCCCCTCTGAGTAGTGTACCGCCCACCCTCCCCGGCCGCAATGAAGGCGCCCTTCTGAGTAGTGTACCGCCCACCCTCCCCGGCCGCAATGAAGGCGCCCTTCTGAGTAGTATACCGCCCACCCTCCCCGGCCACAATGAAGGCGCCCCTCTGAGTAGTGTACCGCCCACCCTCCCCGGCCGCAATGAAGGCTCCCTTCTGAGTAGTGTACCGCCCATCCTCCCCGGCCGCAATGAAGGCGCCCCTCTGAGTAGTGTACCGCCCACCTTCCCCGGCCGCAATGAAGGCGCCCTTCTGAGTAGTGTACCGCCCACCCTCCCCGGCCGCAATGAAGGCGCCCCTCTGAGTAGTGTACCGCCCACCGTCCCCGGCCGCAATGAGAATTTCTGGATCCTCCCGTCAGCTCAGTTCAGAGCAGGATTTCATTTGCACCTGGCGGCCGATCCTGACGCCTGCTACCAATCACCCGTGATCGTCCATGACTGAGAATGACCGCCCGTGACCGCCCGTGAATCAGAGCATTCCGCACCACCGCCCCAGCTATGGCCGGCTGCACAAGTCGTGCGCGACCAGGGTCTCTGTTGCACGTGGCCGCAGCTCGACGGAGCTCGGCCACCGCCGCTGCACGCCCAGCTCCCTCGGTTGCCAGGCCGAACTGCATACGGTTTTCTTCGCTGGCAAGGCATGGTCAGCGCTCAGTTCGGTCGGTGGCTCCCGTCGACATCCATCTCTCGTATTTTACTGCTTTCGTTTCCAGTGGGGTGACGGATGTCACCCCGTGCTTTTCGTCGTCGTATGTTTGTTCCCTGTGTTTATGTGTTATTTGTGGTTGTGCAGATTTCGTTAGGTAAGGTTTTTTTTCTCCACGATGCGGGGAAAACGCAGGAAGGATCTCGACCCAAGCTCGCAACCGGACTCCGATTCCTAATTTCCTTCACCGACCATACCTGATGACCATCTCGCGACCCCAGACTTTGCCCTTGAAGCTCCCTCTCTGGATGCAACCGTTGATGACCCACGTCGCACCGTTCCTCTGGATGACGCCCTAGAAGCCCTGTGTGCCTCGCCGACCCCGAAGACGACCACGCCCGTGACCTGTCTGTCAAGAAGGACCTCGATTTCAGCTCGCCCACCGGACTCTGAATCTGAAGTTCCACCTTTGACCACACCTGAGACCATCGCGCGATCCCGATGCCCCTGATGCACCCTTACTTGATACAACCGTTGATGACCGACGCCGGACTATCACGCAGTGCCCCTGAAAATGACGCTGGGGGCCACAAAAATTGTTCCAGGACCGTAAAAAAATGACACTGGGGCCTCCAAAAGTGGGACCGAGGCCACTGAAGATACCGCTGGTGCACAAAAAAAGTCGCGCCAGGACCCCGAAAATCACGCTAAGGCCTCAAAAGGTTGGGCCGGGGCCCCCGAAAATGTCGCTGGGCCCCATAAATACTGGCAGGGCCCTCAAAGTCACGTTAGGTCCCAAAAGGTCGGAACGAGGCCCCTGATAATCGCGCTGGGGCCCCCAAAAAGTCGGACCGTGGCCCCTGAAAATCATGCTGGGAGCACAAAAAAGTCGTGCCGTGGTCCTTGCAAAATCACGGTGGGGGCCTCAAACGATTGGCCTGGTCCCCCGAAAATCACGCTGGAGGGCCGAAAAAGTCGTGCCGGGTTCTTGAAAATCACAACGGGACTCCAAAAGGTTCGGTCGGGGCCCCTGAAAATCACGCTGAGCCTGGACGTACCAAAAAGTCGCGCCCGAGCCCCTGAAAATCATGCTTGGAGCTCGACCGGCCGCACCGGGACCCTAAAAGTCTCATCGGGAACACCCAATAAATGAATCTGGGGCAACGAACAAAGCAGTCCGGACATGGAAAATCACTCTGGGGTCCCAGCAATCGCTCCAAAAGAACCTAAAACCTGCTGGGCCACCCAAAACGTGTCGAAGCCACTAAAACTCGCGATAAGCATCCCAACAAATGACGACAGGGTCCAAAAATCGCACTTAGACCAAAAACCATCGAGTCGCTGCCCTTGAAAATCACACTAGGGGCACAAAAAGTCGCGCCGGAGCCCTACAAGTCGCAGCTGGCTTCCCAAAAATTAATTCCTACCCGGAATGTTATTCCTCGGCCACAAAAATTGCGTCAAAGACCCCAAAAACGCGTCGGAACCGGAAAAGAACCGCGTTGGAGCACCGAAATAAAAATGCACTGGGAGCCCAAGGAATCGTACCGGGGCCTAAAAATATCGCGCATGGGGCTTACAAAAATAGAAGTCGATCACAAAAAATCATAGAGGGACTCCATCGAGTCGATCCAAGCACCGGAATATTCAGAACAGGTCCCGAAAGAAAGTTCTCCGAGGGGGATTTTCTACTCTGAAGGGTGCCATCGGCTGAAAAAAGAACTCGTTGAGCAGCCGCAGTAGCATACCAAGGAGGAAAATCGCCCCCCCCCCATCGTGAAGGGGTAGACTCCCGAAAATCGCGCAGGGGTCCCTAAAAGTGGTTCTGGGTCACATTATTCGCTTCGGCCCCAAAATTAGGGGTTCTAAATAAATACAGCGGGCACAGGAAACTCCCCGATGCCCAAAATTGCGCGTGGAACGCCAAGATCCACGTGCCCAGATAAGTACAATGGGCCCGCGAACTAGCCCAAGGAAATCCCCCATCGAAGGGTAGTGAAAATCGCCAGGGGTCCCTAAAAGTGTTCTGGGTCTCATTAATTCGCTCGGGCCCCAACAAATAGGGGTTCTAAATAAATACATCGGGCCCGAAAACTCACCGATTCCCAAAATTGCGCGTGGAACCAAAACCCACTGGCCCAAAGACAATGGGCCCGCGAACAGCCCAGATCCCCCCCATCGTGAAGGGTGACTCCAGAAAATCGCGCAGGGGTCCCTAAAAGTGGTTCTGGGTCTCATTAATTCGCTTCGGGCCCCAACAAAATTAGGGGTTCTAAATAAATACAGCGGGCACCAGAAAACTCGCACCGATGCCCAAAATTTGCGCGTGGAAAGCCAAAATCGCACTGTGGCCCAGATAAGTACAATGGGCCCCGCGAACTAGCGCCAAGCCCCCCCCCCCAACTATCGGGCTTGGGACTCAAAATTTATGTCGGTAGTCCCATAAATTCTGGTCGAGGCGTGAAGAAAGTCCCCTTGGGGCCCCGAAAAATTTGCGTCGATGACCCCAAATAAGCACAGCGTGGCCCAAAAGTCGTATAGGGACCCGACAAGAATCAGCCGGAGCCCTTCAAAATAGAGAAAGATTCCGGAAAATAAATGTCCGAGCAAGAAAAATCACTCCTTAGCCCAAACATACCACCAGATACCTTAAAAATCGCGTACGGCACCGAAAAAAACGTACCGGAGCTCGGAAAATCGCGACGGGACACAAAAATATCGCCGGGGGCCCGAAAGATCAGGCCATGGCTCGAACTTTGCATGATTCAGAAGAAGTCACCAAAATTTCGTCGAGCCCAGAAAACTGGCGTCGGGTCCCCCCGGAACCACGCGCCTGGGTCCGAAAAGTCGCGCCGGGACCCCGAGAAAGTATACTGGAGCCACCAATGTCGTGCTGGGTACACTCGGTTTCGGTAGGATGTGCCAGGGTACCTTTAGCATGGCTGGCTCACTAGGAACGTAGGTCGTGACGCTGCACACCAAAAATTACTGGTAGGCTGCGCCGTTTCACAGTTATGCGTTGCGTGACAGTCTGCCAGCTTCGCCACCGGCCAGTGTCCGAGCCATAGGATTCGCGTGTGTGGTCGTCACGCGACCATTTGCCCTGCAGCCATGCAGTGGTAAACACGGGTCTTCCCTGTTCCCGCCTTGCATTCCTCTGTCGGCCAAACAACATTGGCAGTTAAACGAGCAGGTTACTGGACTTCTGTTGATAAGCAACAATTGATAGCTGCGGATTTTTTACTCCAGCAACACAAAATGAGCAGGAAAGGTTGGAAAAAGCTCAGTTGCAAAGATGTAACGAAAGGAGATGGGAGGTTTATGATGTCAATGAAGTATTCTCTGGCCCCAAAATAATAATAGAATGTCCAACATTTATACGTTTTAGAAATGTAGTTCGAACTCTTGCTGGGGTGGCTTTATGAACCAGGATCCAATTGCTAAGAAGAGCTGGTTTCGTGAACCCTGGCCATGATGCCATGAATTACAGTTTTACAGCCTAAATTTGGCAAAGCGCTTCAAGTGCCGTCAATACACCGACACGGCGACCCCGGCAGCTCGCTCTCGACCTCATCGTGACAATTGCCAACTGACCCTCCCAGCCGGGGACTAAAAGCAGCAAGCGAAGCGGCTCGAACCCAGCATTGCCAGGACAGCGGAGACGGGTGCACGACAGCGCTCTAGCCAACTAAGCTACCGAGGCGGCAAGTCGCAGGGAGGCACTTGCTTGCTTAATTCAGATTCATTGACAAGTCAATTAGTTACTTGGTTAAATTGCATCTACTTCATTGAGAATCACATGTTTTAGGGTGCAAGGAATGTGTTGCATGATATCATATTATTTATTGCATATGTTGTGCACTGTACTGCTAGCGACATATTCAGAATTCCGTGGGGATAAAGTATTTCTTCACGCAGACACCATCCAACTATTTTACCATACAAATATTTTACTTTATATGAAGCAATATTTCTGGCACTCTTCTCGAACTCTTGCTGGGGTGGCTTTATGGACCAGGATCCAATTGCTAAGCAGAGCTTGTTGTTTGAATCCTGACCTCACCACCCGATCCAAGAATTGCAGTTCTACAGTAGAAATTTGGCAAAATGCTTCACGTGCTGGCAATACACCGACACGGTCACCCCGGTAGCTCGTTATCGACCTCATCGTCCCAGTTGACAACTGGCCCTCCCAGCCGGGGGCTAAAAAGCAGCGCGTGAAGCGACTCGAACCTTATGATAAACTAATTAGATTATGTAAACTAATTAGATTATAGCATTATGGTAAACTAATTAGATGGTATCCGTTTGAGGAAATATTTTATTTGGGCATCGATAATCTGAATATGTCGCTTGCAATATAGCGTACAATATATACAATAAATAATTCATATCATACAACATATGCCGCATGCTGAACAACGCGTGAATATCAATGAAACGGATGTAATGTAAGCAAGTAGTTAATCGATTCATCAATGAATCTGAATTAAGCAAGCAAGTGCCGCCTTGGGATCCGCCGCCCCGGTAGCTCAGCTGGCTTGGGCACTGGCTTGCGCCGGTCTCTCCTGTCCTAGAAAGGCTGGGTTCGAGCCGCTTCACGCGCTTGCTTTTAGCCACTGGCTCGGAGGGTCAATTGGCAACTGGCACGATAATGTGGAAAACGCGAGCTTCCGGGGTGGCCGTGTGAATGCATTAGCGGCACGTGAAGCGTTTTGCCAAATATCTACTGTAGAACTGCAATCAATGGATCGGGTGATGCGGCCAGGGCTCAAGCAAGATCTGTTTATCAATTGGATCCTGGTTTATAAAGCCACCCCAGCAATAATTCGAACGAAAGTTCTAAAAAGTGTAAAAGTTAGAAATTATGTTATTATTGTAGGGTAGGAGAATCCTCTGTTGACATCATACAATACCCCTCTCCTTTCGCAACATCATTTCCAACCGAGCTCCTTCCAACACTTCCAGCTCATTCTGTGTTGCCGAAGTCCGAAATCCACAGCGATCAAACGCTGCTTGTCTACAGAGGTCGAGCGGTGGACCGCTCACTGAATTGCCAATGTTGTTTGGCCGACAGAGGAATGCAAGGCGGGAGCAGCGTAGACCCGTGTTTACCACTGCATGGCTGCAGGGCAAATGGTCGCGTGACGACCACACACGCGAATCCTATGGCTCGGACACTGGTCGGTGGCGAAGCTGGCAGACTGTCACGCAACGCATAACTGTGAAACGGCGCAGCCTACCAGTAATTTTTGGTGTGCAGCGTCACAGCCTACGTTCCTAGTGAGCCAGCCATGCTAAGGGTACCCTCGCACATCCCACCGAAACCGAGTGTACCACAAATGTGAGCGAGTAGCCACAAATAAACACAACCGGGCCCTATGAGCACAACTGTAGGCCGAAAATGCGCCGGGCCCTCCAAAGCGTACTGAGTCTGTAAAAAAAAAGCGTCAGGGCCTTAAAACATGCCGTGCAACTCTAAATAAACACTCCGGGAGGTAAAAAATACAACGTGGCCTCGAAGCACACCGGGACTCGAAGCACATGGGGGCCTCAAAACAGGCTGGGGCCCTTAAAAGTCGACATTGTCGTAGAAAAGGAACAAAAAGACCGGGCACTCAATAAACAAGTCGGGGTCTGCGAAAACGCGCCGATACCTAAACAAATATCGTCGGTGCACAATAAAAGCAACAAAACTCTTTTAAAAAAAAGAGCCGGGGTCGCGAAAATGTGCCGGACCCATTACAATAATTGGTTGGAGCCCTAAAATACATTCGTCGACGAAGAAAAACGCAAAGGGTCCAAAAACGAACACCTAACTAGGGCCTCTGTCTGGTAGCCAATCCGGGAGCGTATTGAACCAAATAGCTGAGGTGAATTAAAGCTCAGCGGGTATCCGGATTTCTTAGCCACCAGAAAACGTGGGAAGAAGAGAACTAATCATCGAATTTAATTCAGGATGGGCCTTTGTGGCTTTTAAGTCTGAACACTTCATGACTTTATGAGGTGCCGCGTGTTGTCACCTTTCAGCTATTTTGCACTGAATTGTTGGCCCCCAAAATATGCGTTTACATTCCGTTTCAACCGGGTGCCACATGATGTAGTTGTAGCATTTCGTTTCAAGTGGCAGATATTCTAAGGTGCACCAGGTGTGCTACAGAGATGATTGAGGTGACTGATCACCTGTGTGGTAAGGCCCTGAGGGTTAGACCCCGTGTGGTTAGGCCCTGAGGACGAACACCATACCATGCATTTTTATTTATTGTGTTTTTCGTTTCCTCAGTCTGTCAGCATGCCAATCCTGGTCTGCCACACACTGGATCAAAGCATTTTCAGCTTGCGATCACCCGTCATTACTGTTTCTGATCCTCTCCAGCATGAAACATGAAACTTCTTTGACCATGGGACAGCAAGTAAGCTACGTTCTTGCTTATTCTTTCTACTCACCAACATCGGTGAACATTTATAACTGGGGCATCTTAAAGATGTATAGTACTAAATCATGGAAACTAGGGCATACCACATACCCATTAGTCCAGCGAGAAGTGTGAATTTAAAAGTACTTATATTGCGATGATAGTTCTTTTCCAGTACCACATGTTGCTGTTAGCCATAAGCGCGTCCAGCCCCCCCCTTAGTGGTGAAAGATGTGTGTTAACTATTAAAATTATCGAGTTATGTATCCAAAAGTGCTCATGATACTTTGCGAAATTCCTGGCTGCGTCCCTGCTGTTGACCCTGCCCCCCCCCCCACACTTTTTGAGACGTTCCTACTCCTATGAGAATAATGCTACGCGAGATCGAATGAATAGGGTAGATGGAGGTAGGGGTAGATGCTGAGGTAGATGGGTAGGTAGATAGGTATTGGTAGGTGGGTAGTTGGTCGATAGTTTTTGTTTATAATTTAGGACATAATATTGATCAGGACGTTGAGTATCTTTTTTTTCCTGGCTTAGAGTACCTTCCCTTTACAAGCTAAGCTCAGATGGGCCCAAGTGATGCTTATTAAGTGTAAACACTTTATGACCTTATGACTTTGATAGCGCAGATGGTCGTCAAATTATCTCATCACCGCAGCTGAAACCGTTATGTCACGTGATCATATCAGCTAAGTTATTCTTCCTGCGGCTTCGGGGTGAAATATAGCACAACATGCCATGGGAATAGCGGTACGCCTAGCGCACGGGGCTCGTCAGACAGTAATAGCCGCACGCAGCAGCGCAGACAATGGCAACGGCAGCACAATGGAACGTGATGATTGCGGACAACAGTACTGTGTTGTGGACAGATGGTTGTACCTTCGCCATCCGTCTTACGGATCCTCTCCCATCTCCCAGATACAGCCTCCCCGGGCACCAATCACTGGTCGGGGATGACCCTCTCCCATCCCCCCAGATACAGCCCTACCAGGCACCATTCACTGGTCGGGTATAACCCTCTCCCACCCCCAGATACAGCCCTACCGGGCACCATTCACAGGTCGGGAATGACCCTCTCCCATCCCCCCAGATACAGCCCTACCGGGCACCATTCACAGGTCGGGGATGACCCTCTCCCATCCCCCCAGATACAGCCCTACCGGGCACCATTCACAGGTCGGGGATGACCCTCTCCCATCCCCCCAGATACAGCCCTACCGGGCACCATTCACTGGTCGGGGATGACCCTCTCCCACCCCCCCAGATACAGCCCTACCGGGCACCATTCACAGGTCGGGGATGACCCTCTCCCATGCCCCCAGATACAGCCCTACCGGGCACCATTCACTGGTCGGGGACACCCCTCTTCCCTCCCCTCAGCTATTTCCGCACGGAACACCAGTGGCTGGTCAGGGGCAGCTCTCTCCCCTTGAGATACAGCCTGACCGCCCGCTCGTCAGAGGCCCTCCATTCCCTTCAGCTTCAGAAACGTCTTTTCCGCAAGGGCCTCTCTTGATGCATACCTCGGCCGTTGTGCCCGTTAGATACAGTTTGGCCGTTAGTGCCATCCTCCTTCAGGCGTAGTTCAGTGAGATAGTGCAGAGAATCCCAGTTTCCCAGCTCGGTCATTCCCGTCAGCATTGATGCAAAAATCTGCATGCTTGCCGGCCAGGGTACGTTATAGGCCAGGCTCCGAGCGCCGCCTCTCTGGCACATATTCGTGCCAACGGTACGGAGACTCTTCTTGGTGTCAACATGATTCGAAACTAAAAATCTACTTTGTTGAGATTTTCATTGAATATCTCGCTTAAAATCACATCAACCATCTACAGACTAAAGGCATGTCATTGATTTCAGTTATAATTTTATCTCCAACACATGACAGCCTTGTGAGAAATGTTAATCTCTAAATCGTGATGTCCGTCTGACTGCAAAGGCGGGCGGTCGAGCCTGCATACCGCCCATTGCTTTTAGTCTTAGCTGGTGTGCAAACTTCCGTCGCAGCCGGAAGTACCTGCCCAGAATAAAAATGATGCAATGAACGCTAAAACAAGTCAATTATTTCATATTTCTATCCACTGAAAATGTGTACATGCATTATTTATCATTTTGCATAAATAATACTCGGGGTTAATTGAGGTATTGATATTTATGCAATGAGAGGAGCTTATTTTGCATCCCTTAAGAAGTTCAAAAGAGCTTCAACAGGAACTTAAATCCGGACTTGTTTCTTTGTTAGTGGCGCATTCTATGACCTTGGTTCTTGGCGCGTCTTTCCGTTGGGCTTGGTGAAGTTGAGTGTTGATTATATACCTACCACCGATTTACTAAGTTGATTAATTTTGGGCGCCATAGGATATCAAAGTGGTCAGCCATGTCATCACCCTTAAGAATAAGGGTGGGAAAATATGACTATGTGGGCAGCAATTAGGTATTTTGGAGAGAGGAGAACGTTTCCACAAGTAAATTAATGCTGTGCGGCGAGTTTTTTTCCACCAAACAAAAACAAAATTAGTTCGCATTTGGAGAAGGGTGTTGCTACAGAACATGGCGACGTGGCCATGCATCAGGTCAGATTTTTTTTTAGATCAGCAATTGCATTTATTTATTGAATTCGCAATATTTGATGACAATGGTAGAAAGACATTTCAGTGTAGCAAATCAAGGATGCAGAGGTAACTTTCAAGGATTACCCACGGGTGTAGAATACTGGAATTACCTCTCAAACGTCTTGGCATGAACAAAGTGGCCAACTGACCACTAGTGGAGCCTTGCAAAGTCTTCCGAGCATTTCAGGTTGCGCTTATGCACGGCCTTGTGTTTCATAGGTGGTGCTTTTCCACACATCCTGATGTGTGGAATGTTAAATATCTAAAGGCACCAATGCTAAATATATAAAGGCTAGTTGGTACTCAGTCACCCTTAGGTGATGCTCAAGCACCACCTGCTAACACTAAAACTCCACCCATGTGACTGACTGCTAGCCAGCTGACTGTGGTCAGCCGTCGTCGCTGACTGTCGCCAGCCGTCCGTACCGGAGCGAAGCGTGAAGGCCTCACCATGGATGTGTACGGAGGGTAGGTGGTGTAGTTAATATTCAAGGGAGCAATGAGAACTCGCCTGGAGAGGCAAGGTAATTCAGCGCCATGCGAGTGCGCTGAATTGCAGAAGGCACATCAAATACAACATAACCCACTGCTACATCCATAGCAGAGGTCTACGGTTTGAACGCACGGCGGCCTTACGGTGGACCAGTGACGGAAGGCACGGCGGCCTTAACGGTGGACCAGTGACGGAAGGCACCGCCTCCCTTCATATCACCCGCCATGGACGCAGTATAGACGGAACGCATCCTCCCGTTCATATCACCCCGCTAGGTGTCCATGCAGTGCAGTATAGCTGCGGGCCATCCTCCCGTTCATATCACCCCGCTCGGTGAGGTATCCATGCAGTGCAGTATAGCTGCGGGCCATCCTCCCGTTCATATCACCCCGCTCGGTGAGGTGTCCATGAAAAAACGGGGCCCCCCCCCCTTTTTTTTTCCCCCCCGTGTCCATGCAGGCAGTATAGCCGCGGGCCATCCTCCCGTTCATATCACCCCGCTCGGTGAGGTGTCCATGCAGGCAGTATAGCTGCGGGCCATCCTCCCGTTCATATCACCCCGCTCGGTGAGGTGTCCATGCAGTGCAGTATAGCCGCGGACCATCCTCCCGTTCATATCACCCCGCTCGGTGAGGTGTCCATGCAGGCAGTATAGCCGCGGGCCATCCTCCCGTTCATACCCCTCGCCGTTCCCGGGCCATCCTCCCGTTCATATCACCCCGCTCGGTGAGGTGTCCATGCAGGCAGTATAGCCGCGGGCCATCCTCCCGTTCATATCACCCCGCTCGGTGAGGTGTCCATGCAGTGCAGTATAGCCGCGGGCCATCCTCCCGTTCATATCACCCCGCTCGGTGAGGTGTCCATGCAGTGGGCGTATGCGCGGCCATCCTCCCGTTCATATCACCCCGCTCGGTGAGGTGTCCATGCAGGCAGTATAGCCGCGGGCCATCCTCCCGTTCATATCACCCCGCTCGGTGAGGTGTCCATGCAGGCAGTATAGCCGCGGGCCATCCTCCCGTTCATATCACCCCGCTCGGTGAGGTGTCCATGGGGGTATGGGGGGGGGCCCCCCCCCCCTCTTATCCCCCCCCGGTTCGCAGTGCAGTATAGCCGCGGGCCATCCTCCCGTTCATATCACCCCGCTCGGTGAGGTGTCCATGCAGTGCAGTATAGCTGCGGGCCATCCTCCCGTTCATATCACCCCGCTCGGTGAGGTGTCCATGCAGTGCAGTATAGCTGCGGGCCATCCTCCCGTTCATATCACCCCGCTCGGTGAGGTGTCCATGCAGGCAGTATAGCCGCGGGCCATCCTCCCGTTCATATCACCCCCCAGTTCCAGCGTGGAGTATAACGGCGGGGCCTCTTCCCCTTTTTTATCCCCCCGCTCGGTGAGGTGTCCATGCAGGCAGTATAGCCGCGGGCCATCCTCCCGTTCATATCACCCCGCTCGGTGAGGTATCCATGCAGGCAGTATAGCCGCGGACCATCCTCCCGTTCATATCACCCCGCTCGGTGAGGTGTCCATGCAGGCAGTATAGCTGCGGACCATCCTCCCGTTCATATCACCCCGCTCGGTGAGGTATCCATGCAGGCTTAGCACAGCGGTTATTGCTTAGCTACAGCTATTTTATCCGCGTTTAGTTGTCAAAAAAGTTGTCCATGAAAGAAAGTCAGGCAACCGCCATTAATCTGCAGCATAGACGTAGGAGTAGGAGCGGCCTAAAAAGTGTGTGCGGGGACGGTGATGGGGGAGAGGGTGCAAAGCCGATTTTTAGGTCATTCTTTCCAGTCAACGCCTTAGGCTTCATGGCTAAGATCCAAGAAAAGTGTGTGTGTGTGGGGGGAATAACCCTCTGCCCTCCCTGTTTTTTTGTTGTCTCGACCAGCATGCATAACATACATGGCTAGGGCTAGCCACCCTTCCGGAGGGCCTGGTGTTGCCATCTCCTCGCCCAATGTTTTCAGGTCTTAACATGCGACGCTGTAGAGGCTGAGCAATGTTCTGATGATTCTCTGTCAATGCGCACGTCATGCAATTTGGTCAGGATGTCATCGACATGAGTCTCTATGTAATTATATGTCGAATGCCTGGGCTTCGTTATTTGCAATGATAAAGTTCCGGAAGCCCATTAGCCTCTTTTCTGACTTCGAATAATTGTTAATATGACATTCTGTCATCCCATGGAACTGTCAATTTTACTGCAGAATGCCTGCTTACTTTGATGCCCATTGCACACCTTTCAGCGTACGGACGATATGGCTTTAACAGGCCTCAAGTGCTGGCCACATTTGTTTGTCACATACTTGCATCATATACGATCATCATATACGACCCGAATCCCAGCAGGGGAATGATACGAACCACGTCTGACATCTCTTCACAGTAGAGTGCCTACAAGTGTTTAAGATTGCTGGCGACGCCCATTAATATGACAAAAGGCATCAATTCGAAACAAGGAAGATGCATGTCCCTCTCCGTTCTGGCTACCCGCCGACTAGAACTGGTGTAGCGAACTCCACCGGCGCAACACCCGTTCTTGCTCCCAGCTCCCATTTATCATAGCCTGACGAGTGTTCCTATCAACCGTGGTGTGTGCAAAATCATTATGATAACGAGTTAAGTACAGCACACCCATTACTGTGCACGTGCTCCCACATGTCAGCCCAGTGTCGTGTGTCTTCTCGCCACACAGGTGCACTCCTGGCGACCCCCCACCACCACAGCACATCGATTGTGCCGCATCTCGGCACCACACCACTGGTGATACACCCCGTCACCCTGCCGCACCACCGGTGACGCACCCGTCACCCTGCCGCACCACCGGTGACGCACCCGTCACCCTGCCGCACCACTGGTGACGCACCCGTCACCCTGCCGCACCACCGGTGACGCACCCGTCACCCTGCCGCACCACCGGTGATACACCCCGTCACCCTGCCGCACCACCGGTGACGCACCCGTCACCCTGCCGCACCACCGGTGACGCACCCGTCACCCTGCCGCACCACTGGTGATACACCCGTCACCCTGCCGCACCACTGGTGACGCCGTTCTGTCCGCGGTTGCAGGATGTGCTGTCACGTGACGGTGTGGCTGGCCGGCGCCGCGGCGCTCGTCTCGCTCGGCGTCGCCTCGGCCGACTCGGCGCTCGAGACGGCCGGCTCGCCGCGCTTCCTGTTCGGCCCCAACTACAGCGCCGGCAAGTTCAACACCACCGTCGCGTTCACGATCCCGCTGTTCGCGTTCAGCGTGCCGAGTCTGGCCGAGATCTCGCTGGGCACGCTCGACACGGCGTCGGTGGTGTCGCTGGCGTTCCTGGCCGCGCTCACCGTGATCGTGCTGTTCGTCATCCCGCTGCTCGGATACGTGCAGGGTCGCACCGGGCGTAACGACGTCGACGACGACGCCTACACCACCAACTACCTCACCGACCTGGTGTACAGTGCGCTCGACGAGATCCGTGGCGTCACCGACGACTCGTGCACGCAGAAGACCGCCTGCGAGGTGTGGCGCAGTCCGTACAAGTTCGGCTACCTCGCCGTGCCCATCCAGATACTGTACCCGTGAGTACCGCGCACCCAACTGTGCTGATCACACACATGATTTGCGGAAGAAATTGTACTGTGTCAAACGCGTCTGCTGAATGCATTGCAAGGTGAACTCTAATATCATGATACTTACAGACACCCACATACCCGCCCCAAGCCCGGCGTAGATGGCGCTGGTGGTCGCGATATTGGCTCTGTGGGAATTGGGCTGTGAATGCGCTGGCCATGGTTCTGGTTCTCCTGGGGAAAGCGCGAGTTTATCCTCGCTGATCCCCAGGTAATACTTTACGTTGTTGTGGTAGGCGGCTGTTTTCTTTGATTGGTTCGTGGCTATTTGTCTCCTTTTTCAAATAGATGTACTTTGGAGACGTTACTTGAAATTGCTTCGACTATTAATGGGGTCCTGCCGTCAATATCCTCCCAGGTTTCTTGAGGCCGCCCACTTTTAAATGGAAAAATTCTTGAAATTATTGACCTCCAACTACAAAATAGAGCCTTTCCAGCAATCAGCGAGAGATGTGCCATGTGCCATGCGAAGCTCGGTCCACAGCTGCGACATGGTGTGCATGGAACCCACCAGCGAACCATGCTGTCGACACAACGCCACCAAGTCTCGGTGGCCTCCCCTCGTGCACCTTTGTCGCTAATCTGGACACAGCAAAATTGGCGCATGTGGCACTCAGGCATATTCCGGGCACGTGTAGGGGCGCACCGGGAGAGACGGAGCATGTGGCACAGGCTATTCCGGCAAGGGCGGACATGGGTTTCCGATTTCACCCGCACGCCGAGGGCCAGGGGGAGAGGGGAATTGGGTTTCCAATTTCCCCCAAACCTATTTATCGCTGGAGAAGATGTTTTTGCATATTATTGAGCTGTTTGATTCAATATCTAAGCCTGGCAATCATTCCGTGTCCTGAAACAGTTAGAAGTATTCCCCCCCATCGCTCCCACCCCTCCCCCCCCCCCCCCCCAAAAAAAAAAGAGTTAAAATCTGGACAAAAGGGAATGGAGAGGGAGAGGTTGAACTTGCCGAGGGAGAAGTAACGCGAAGCAAAAGTAGTAGGCGATGAAAGGTACACAGTTGACGCAGCTATATACGGGGAGTGTAAGAATTGCGAAGCTTCCTATGCTGGTCATGGCTAGTGTAAGCGATCATGGGCATACTCCGGACAGGCAAAGTTGGCTGAGGGTAGGGGACGCTGTGCTCTTAATTAGTTGCAGAATTTCCTATCGGACGCACCATGCAGGGGTGTTGTGCCGACAAAAAACCATAAGGCGCACATTTTCAATCTCCAAGGAGGTCCTTTGAAGATTGAAGGGGAGGTTGAGGAGGCACTACATGTGCCAATGTATGTATTTTTTGAAAGTGTGGCCACAAGTTATCCATTTTACACGGAATATATTTTGCATTGAAAACGATTGCCTACACGTGCATTGCCCACTTATTATCACCTAGTATCTTCTATTACCCACTATTATCAACCATTGTCGATGTGCTTACCTGAATTGAAAATCATATGTTCACAAAAAACATATTTCGTGTGGCTAGTAAAAAGCGACCGATAATGCTCCATGTGACTTGTATATATGGCCTAAAACATATGTTAGTTGCCCACCATTGTTCCAGCTATAGAACATAAAACATTATTTAAAAAGCAGCGTCAATTCACACAAAGTTACGCTCGTTGATGTTTTTGCCACTTACCAACACCAATGTCAATACTGCTGGTGCGAAGCCATGGCGTCGGATGCAGGGTTGGGGAGGACAGGATGAGCAGCCACCCCTCATGACCTGGAGCCATGGCGTCGGAGGACAGGATGAGCAGCCACCCCTCATGACCTGGAGCAGGAGGGCATGCACCCCCTGGAACTTTGGGACAGCTCATCTCCAATTGCGCATGGGAGGGGCACCCCTCTGGATTAGGCCGGTGTCTTTTACAATGGGCATGTCGAGAGGGGTCCTTCTAGACTACGCAGGCGCTTGTTTCTATTAGACAGGTACTTTGGACTAGGCAGGCGCCTCTCTGGACTAGACAGACGCTACTCTGGGCTAGGCGACGCCTTCCGGATTGGGAATGCGCCCCTCAGAACAGCATAGATAGCATACATCATCAGCATAGATCATCTTGACTAAAAAGGCGGTCATCTAGACAAGACAGGTTCTCTTTGAACCAGTAGATTAGACAAGCGCTGCTTTGAGCTAGCTTGTCGACTCTTGGAATTAGTCAGGCACCCCTATGAATTAGACAGACGCCCCCTGCACCAGACAGGCGTCCCTCTGGACTAGGCAGCCGCGTCTCTGGAGTAGACAAGTGCCCCTCTGGACTAGGCAGACTTTCCCCTGCACCAGGCAGGTGCCCCTCTAGACTAGGCACTGAGGACTAGACAGGCACCCCTGTGGACTAGACAAGCGCCCCTGTGGAGTAGGTAGGCGCCCCTCTGAACTAGGTAGGCGCCCCTCTGGATTAAACAGGCGCCCCTCTGAACCAGGCAGTTGCCATTCGAAACTAGGAGGGCGCCCTCGGATTAAAAGAGAGCCCCTACGGATAAGAATTCTTGTTTAAATTCTTCTCCCCAGCAGCACAATGGTCTTATTAATTATTTGTAGGCTACCTATTTCTTAGAGAGAAGGAGGTAGCCTGCATACGGGTGAAGCGTATTGATACTGATGAGATGATATTAATTGTTAGAGAAAAGCGAGTACTTTGGACAGGATATTCAGCTCAAAATATCATGAGTATTTGAAGAGCCTGGTTTCGGGAACTAAAACTTACCCGAAGCTTTTCTCTCAATTTCATAATTCTATGAAAGGAAACGGCAACTCACTTTCTGGCTTAATGGACAGGGATCGCAGAATGTCATATGATTGCAAAAATACTTGCTTCCGTGATCCTGTTCAAGAGGTTACTGACCCCTCATTTCACACTTGCAACCACTTGAAGGAGTTCAATGTGTCAGACGGTACAGTCCGGCAGACTTTGCTCAGGGTGGAGCGAGGCACAAAACGTCTTAGCGTCCGTATTGTGAGATGGTGTGCGAAGTAGTTAACCTCCCCGAAAAAGAAATGTTATGTGAGCACAACGTCTGCTTCCAGTTGTGAAAGCGTGCTAACGAGGTACGAACTTAAAAAGTGTAAAAGCTTCGCTCCAAAGCTACCGGTCTTTGTCACTACTACTTTCGTTAAGGAAGTGTAAGAGAGTTAGTTTTTGAGCGTCATGATCCCATATAATTCAGCAATACCCCTTCGTTCATGGCGCGACAAGTCCCCGGCTCCGAGACTGGCGTCGGCCTGTCTGCTGCCTACGTCAGCAGCCACCGCTCCAACGGAGCCGGTCAGTGGACATTGTACCTTCCCCTCCCCTCTCCGGCCGCCAGGCGCCAGAGACGTGACCCCAATACCGTGCAGCCGATGGTTGTACCTTGACCGCCTCTATCCGACCGGCGCGTACAGTCGCCGTCGTTAATGCTAGATGTAACTGTGTTCACATAAAGTTATACGCTTGGCTGTCCCGTAATCGTAATTGGTGTAATCCTGTAAGTCTTGCGATTGTAAAAGTATACCGTAATTGTAACTGTAAAGAGTGTACCGTAAATATTACATAGTACCCATCACTAAAGGCCAAGCCACTTCCGTAAGAAGCTTCTAGAAGCTGGAAGTGACGTCATGGGCGGTTCTGGCTGATCGGCCAATCAGCTACCGGGGGTGTTCAGCCGTGGCCAGCGCCCAGCTGCGCCCAAGCAGTCGGGCGAGAATACTCTGAGCGAGCGGATCGCTGCTACGCGTGCGCGCTTCCCAACTAAATTCGGCTTCTAAATTCATAGGAAAGGCAGTATCACGGCTTACCTTCAGAGGAGAACGTACTGTACGGTGGCTGTCGTTCTCGTGTGATCATGGAGTGCTCCAGTGCAAATACAGGGCAGCAAAAGGTGCTGGTGCTTTCGTGACTGGAGTTATCGCAAACGACGAGGTTGCTAGACTTTCGCGTGCCATTATAGGACTTTCCTACAAAAGGATTAAGAGAGGGTCGTTTATTTATCGGTATACCTCGAAGTCCGACCTGCTCCCTAAGCGGCATCACGGGTTCTTGTCCGGTCGCTCCTGCACCCTGAACCCGAGTACCTTGCTGAGCGCGGCCTGGATCGATATATCGACTGGCTCCCAAGCAGATGTAATTTGTACAGACCACAGTTCTGCTTTTCAGAGTGTAAATAGTAAAGTAGTACCACACAACTGAAAATCAGCTCATCATTTATCGGGCACAGCATTTCCTCTGCTAAAGGCACATCTGTCGCGAAGAGTGCAGCGGGTAGTTGTGAACGGCTGGTACGCTGCACCCCACCCCCCGCTGCACCCCGGTATTTCCTGGCACTCCAGAAGGCGGATTGCTATCGCCTGTGCTCTTCGCCTGCGTCACCGATGATTTGTCGATTTGGCTCAACGCAGACAGCCTTGTGTTGGTGGACGATGTCAATTAGGACGATGTCGCTTTGGACGATGTCAATTACGAATATTAAGCTGGGTGGCTGTCACATCTTCAGTGTCAGCCAAATAAGCCATGCGGGTGGTCAGAAAAGTGGCGCTTGAAGAGCGGCGGCACAGTCATGGAAGGGGTCACGGCCATCCTGACACTGACACTCCGTCGCCAACCCGTACTGGCTGAGGATAAGAGCGGAGACAGTCATGGAACGGGGTCACGGCCATCCTGACACTAACACTCCGTCGCCAACCCGTACTGGCTGAGGATAAGAGCGGAGACAGTCATGGAACGGGGTCACGGCCATCCTGACACTGACACTCCGTCGCCAACCCGTACTGGCTGAGGATAAGAGCGGAGACAGTCATGGAACGGGGTCACGGCCATCCTGACACTGACACTCCGTCGCCAACCCGTACTGGCTGAGGATAAGAGCGGAGACAGTCATGGAACGGGGTCACGGCCATCCTGACACTGACACTCCGTCGCCAACCCGTACTGGCTGAGGATAAGAGCGGAGACAGTCATGGAACGGGGTCACGGCCATCCTGACACTGACACTCCGTCGCCAACCCGTACTGGCTGAGGATAAGAGCGGAGACAGTCATGGAACGGGGTCACGGCCATCCTGACACTGACACTCCGTCGCCAACCCGTACTGGCTGAGGATAAGAGCGGAGACAGTCATGGAACGGGGTCACGGCCATCCTGACACTGACACTCCGTCGCCAACCCGTACTGGCTGAGGATAAGAGCGGAGACAGTCATGGAACGGGGTCACGGCCATCCTGACACTGACACTCCGTCGCCAACCCGTACTGGCTGAGGATAAGAGCGGAGACAGTCATGGAACGGGGTCACGGCCATCCTGACACTGACACTCCGTCGCCAACCCGTACTGGCTGAGGATAAGAGCGGAGACAGTCATGGAACGGGGTCACGGCCATCCTGACACTGACACTCCGTCGCCAAACCGTACTGGCTGAGGATAAGAGCGGAGACAGTCATGGAACGGGGTCACGGCCATCCTGACACTGACACTCCGTCGCCAACCCGTACTGGCTGATAATATACCCGTACCCGTATAAGCCAACCCGTACTGGCTCACGGATAAGAGCGGAGACAGTCATGGAACGGGGTCACGGTCATGCGAGAACTTGGCGTATACCTAGACGACAAGCTGATTTGTGTTCTTCATGTTAATATGATAGTGAATAAGGCGAACAGGTCCCAAGGACTAACGGTCGATTTTTTTTCCAAACCAAGCAGTGCACCACTTCGGAGTGGACATGCTTAAGTCACGACGTGAGCAGTACGACTGAATGTTTTGCTGCGTAACGTTCGTCGTCACGTGATCGACTCGTCAACTCTACGTGTCTTCCGCGTGGATTTGACATGGCTGCCCGGGCCGTGCTAATCGCACACGCACGTTATTTCACGTCCCATTCGGCCGATTGAACAGTACGAAGTCGAGACTGTGCATCAGGATGACAAAGTTATGTAATGAGCCTGTAGATAGGAACAGATCTGTTACCTGCAAGGGCGCTGACTTCGGCTGGTGACGTGCGTAGCGAGCACGCCGATCCTAGCTCCTCGTTCTTTCTCTTCCCATCCCATTGTCCGTTCATTGTCAACATCGCTGCGGATGTCCTTGACCCGCCCCTGTGTCCTTGATCCGCCCCTGCAACACTTGGCTTCACCAATCGCCGGCCGGTAGGCCAACGTCCCTGGGCAACCCGTCAGCTCCGATTTATCGGAATGGTAGCGACGCTTCGACTCGTCCTCCGGGCTTGACGGAGTCTTGGAAGCTGAAGTGGCCGCCTCGCCGCGCTAGTTGTGACGGGGTACCGTCGCCACATGGTGTCAGTTGCGACGGAGTACCAACACGGGGTACCAACACGGGGTACGAACACGGGGTACGAACACGGTTCCTTGGTCCTGGTATCCCGGACGAGTAGGTGGTATTCAAATGCGTGATATTTTTTTGTAATTTGTGGATCGTGCCTGTTCTGCAAAATGCTGGCTGAGAAGACTGACGAGGCACATCGATACCGCTGAAAGCTGCCATGTTAAAATCGTTAGCTGGCTGAGTCAGCAGGTTTTCTAAAGTGGCAGAAATGTTCCAGCAAAATAACAGCATGCTACTCCACGACCTGCAGCGCGCAAACCGAATATGTAGTCTCCACCTCATGTCCATGCATACACATTGAAGTACTTTGACTCAGCAGGGTTGCATACACAGTGTGTCTCCCAGACTTCCAATGGAAAACAAATTATCAGTACGAACGAAACAGCGTCTATCAGAATTTTCAATTGCAGTGAAGTAGTGTCTGCCAGGATTATCTGTGTGCCAGTAAAGCGATGATGCTTTGTCAATATGGCTTTTCACGGTGAAGCTGTGTCTGTCAGGATTACCTGTACCAGTGAAGCGATGAAGCTGTGTCAGTGTGGTTTGTCACAGTGAAGCAGTGTCTGTCAGAGTGAAGCAGTGTTCACTCTCTGCGCCAGTGAAACGATGAAGCTTTGTCAGTACGGTTTGTCGCAGTGAAGCCGTGTGTCACGATTGATTGCCGGTGAGACGGTGTCAGTCAGGATTGTCTCGCCCAGATGATTAATCATAGCTTTCTGAACCGCCATAATCTGTGTCGTCGCTACAAGTGTGACAGACATCGACATTGCTTATCATCTCTATCCCGGTCAATTGCAGCCAGTTGAACGTACGGTGCTGAGTTGAGTTGACTCGCAACTGTGATAAAAACAGTCGTCCATGTCGGCTTGACAGGATTTCACAGTCTATTGGACACGACATGTCTATGCACATTACTGCTCAGATTGTCATCCTCCAGCTCCAAAATAAACGTGTTTAGGCGAATATTGTGGTATTGAGACGTAATCATGATGCAATTTAAGAGGCGCCGCGAAACTTCTTAAAGCAATATTCTTTCAAACTGGTGATCAAGACCATCGACATAGGCCTTGCGAAAGATTACCTGCATATTTGCGGCTGGTCTTTGTGTGCGTATAAATAAAACAGAAGTTTCCCTCTGGAAATTGGAACCAGGACGCTGATACACTTCATCTTGCCATTGTTACGCGGTGGCAGAAATACCAGAAAATGCACCCGCTCGTTGGCTCTAAGGGGCGTAGTCACCCATCGTCCTGTAGTACGAGATCTGAGGGGCGTAGTCACCCATCGTCCTGTAGTACGAGATCTTGACATCGGGTATCAGCTAAAAGCATCAGTTTGACTCAGAATATTTATGGGTAAACATATATCCTGTGCGTGCCAGGCAACTTCAATGTAGATTGCAGAATGTAACTTAGTTTTATATCGTACATTCTTGGCGTGTTTTGATCAATCTCCCATGCCACACTGTATGTTCCTGTCCACAATGTCAACAATATTTATATTGTTTAATACAACGAAGAATGGCTCTCAGATGCTCCTGGGTTTTAGACATTGCGTGTAAAGAAAGCATACGACCTTCAATATACCAGGAGGTGCTGAGTTGACATTAAAAGTAACGTTAAGGATTATACTTTATTACTCAACGTTTCGGCCAGGGGCCATCGTCAGGAGTGATATAAAAATAGGGCGCAGTGGACGAGACTAGAACTAGAGGTTCCACAAACTAGAGGTTCCACTGCGCCCTATAGTGTCGGCGAGTGGTGACCCCCTAGACAAGTTATCTTGGTTCTTGAGCAAGATTCTGGTCCAGATACTAGCGTTGGTTCCCGCCCATCTGACAAACACGGAGTCGTACCTACAGAGGGTGAAAGAAACGTTTCCTACCAAACTTCCGGAAGGCAGTATTGTTTTCACCATGGACGTGAAGAATTTATATGGCAGCATTCCGATAAAGGAGGGAATAGATGCTGTGATTCGTCTAATCGAGGACAATCTGGATGACATTTGTCTTTTCGGGATTGGGGTACAGGACTGTGTGAAATTACTAACACATATTTTCAGCAATAACCTCATACGTTTCGGTAACTCCATGTACAAGCAAACAAAAGGAGTGGCTATGGGTAACCGATGTGCACCTCCTTTAGCGATTGCTTTTATGCACCGCCTTGAGTCGATCTTCTTAGCTTCATATGATTTGAAACCAGCTCTCTACATGAGGTATATAGACGATATTTTTGGTGTTTGGACACATGGCTTGGCCTCTCTGCTCGACTTCTTTGCAGAAATTAACCAACAACACTCCAGCATCAAGTTCACCTTAGAACACACTGGTCATAGCAGTTCGATTCCTTTCCTTGATACGTTGTTTGTAGTTCAGGCTGATGGGAGCTACACCACCGAACTGTACTTTAAACCTATGGCAGCCCCCATCATCTTGCACTATGATTCGGCCCACCCGATGGCCACTAAAAAGGCCGTTTTAACATCCCAAATGAGGAGAGCAGCACGAGACTCCTCCGATACTATTTCATGCGAGCGGAGCCTTGCGAAGATGACAACTCTTTTCCTGGAAAACGGATACCCAGCACATCGGGTACACTCCGCCGCTCGTGCTGTTCACCCTCACAACAGGAGTAGGATAAGTGGGCAACGTCGGCATCGAGCGGGTAGTAATCCCAACTATGTTTACATGACACTTCCATTTGTCGATGACCAACTATGTCGACAGGTAAACGCAGCCATCCGTTCGTCTCATCTAAACCATGTTAGGGTAGCCTGGACTAGCGGACCTACGCTGAAATCTTACCTGGTCCGCTCAGCCCTAGAAATGCCGCCATGCCCTGCTGGTAGAAGAACGTGCCACACCTGTATCAACGGGCTCAAAGGTAGATGCACGCGAAAAAACGTAGTTTATAAAATAACGTGCAACCGCTGTCTTGGAATATTTTATGTCGGTGAAACCAAACGTAGTATCAGGGATAGGTACAATGAGCACTTGGGAGATGCCAGACTTCGGAGAGCATACACACCTTTAGGCGAACACATGATCGACAAACATTATAACATGGAACACAGCGACACTAACACAAACTTCAAAGTAGAAATTCTAGCAACAGCCAGGGACAACGCTGATCTAAAGGTCCTCGAATCTCTACACATACGTAATCTACGGCCGCAACTAAACACGCAAACGACGTCTTGGTATATCACTTAAATTACATAAACACAAATTATATTTTATGTATTACGGGTTATATTGGATCTATGTCTATATATGTGCGTGAGTGTATGTATCGATATGTATATGGACCATCGGCTCGGGCTTCCTCAGAGGATTCTATCTTGGCATAGTTTGTTTCTGGTTTGGAGTTTCTTTAAGTGTCTGCACCACTGAGGAGGCTTTCCCGCATTCCACGTGTCTTTTGCACGCTTTTTTTGCTGGCGTGCTTTTTTTTCAATTGTTAAAACTTGACATTTTTATATCACTCCTGACGATGGCCCCTGGCCGAAACGTTGAGTAATAAAGTATAATCCTTAACGTTACTTTTAATGTCAACTCAGCACCTCCTGGTATATTGAAGGTCGTATGCTTTCTTTACACGCAATATTTATATTATTATAATGTTATGATGTTTAGGATTATCAGCGACCCTTGATCCGCTATCATCGATATGCGGAATAGGAATTGTTAATCCGGCAAATTCCATCACACTGGTAATGTTATATAATGTCATAATTCCAGATTATATAGTGCTTCACTTTAACACAGAATGTCATACGCCTTTCTAGACCGTAAGCTTGCAATTTGAATGCCGTCCATTGTCATCTGCTTCTTCTCAAACCATGTATTTTAGAGATCGTTCATGCTGCTGCCAGTTCCACTGGCATCGTATAACGCGTCGAACACCACGCCCATGGGGAAAGTTGTGTCCCCGTTATATTTCTGGCGATGGTGCTAAACTAGCTATTTAGTAAGTTACCCTATCAGGTTTTGATCATGAGATAGGAAGTAGCGATAGTGTTGTGTTGTGAGAAATGATGAAGACAAATTTCTTGTGAGCGCCGATGAGAACGGTTCATGAATTATTTCGCTCCTGAATATTGCGAAAGGCGACGTTTGGAACTGCCTTGTCTTTGATATTGCATACTTAAATTTACTCCAGCACATCCACAGCCATCAGCTTTTGTGCAGGTACAACATCCGTCAATGTGACTTAGAAAGTTATGGGGCAAATCTGGAAGAGTGCGATGCAGCCGTGATTTGGGTCAATGTGCCGGTATGGCCCGTCAGACAGCAGAGGTAACTGGTTCTCAATGTACCGAGTGCCCATCTGATAAAACTGGTGTGACAACATTCATAGAGACGAGTACTAGTGTAGGCAAGTTCAATTCGCCTGACAGTGATAGTCTATCGTTTTGCCCCGCTTGTACAACTCGTTCTCAATTTCAATGGATTCTCTAAGCAGCAAGTTCTCAAATCGGCAGCAATTCTTCAAAACCACCAGCCGTTAATGTCCTTGTATTGACGGGGCTGATTGGTTAACCAAACGGAAACAACTTGTGCAACAGCAGAGTCACCAGTTCAACAGTGACACAAACCGTCCCAACATCGGCACGTCTGCTCACCGTCACTCGCTTGGTTACTTCTTACCGCCTCGACCGTCCAGTCGCGTCTGGGGCCAGCCGCGCGCGCGAGAGGGGTACCAGTCCACTCGTGGGAAGGTTGACTGGCCCAGCCAACACCGTGCCTCACACTGGGCTGGCATCACCTATTACACCACACCGCGAAGGGAGGGGTCCGGCCGTCGCACTCCGACCAGCCCCTGTCCTGCATGTGCCGCATGGTACAATGGTGACGCGGGTGTCACAATGATGACACCCGACTGTGTCATGACGTCGTGACACAGCATCTGCCGGCCGGCCGTCGGCACGACACCCGACTGTGTCATGACGTCGTGACACAGCATCTGCCGGCCGGCCGTCGGCACGACACCCGACTGTGTCATGACGTCGTGACACAGCATCTGCCGGCCGGCCGTCGGCACGACACCCGACTGTGTCATGACGTCGTGACACAGCATCTGCCGGCCGGCCGTCGGCACGACACCCGACTGTGTCATGACGTCGTGACACAGCATCTGCCGGCCGGCCGTCGGCACGACACCCGACCGTGTCATGACGTCGTGACACAGCATCTGCCGGCCGGCCGTCGGCACGACACCCGACTGTGTCACGACGTCGTGACACAGCATCTGCCGGCCGGCCGTCGGCACGACACCCGACTGTGTCATGACGTCGTGACACAGCATCTGCCGGCCGGCCGTCGGCACGACACCCGACTGTGTCATGACGTCGTGACACAGCATCTGCCGGCCGGCCGTCGGCACGACACCCGACTGTGTCATGACGTCGTGACACAGCATCTGCCGGCCGGCCGTCGGCACGACACCCGACTGTGTCATGACGTCGTGACACAGCATCTGCCGGCCGGCCGTCGGCACGCCCTGTGCCGGATCTGACTTAAGCACAGCACACCTTGCGGTAGACTCTGTCGGGGCGCGAGTGCCGACGTCGGCGACGATTTCCGCTCGGGGCGTTCATGACAAGTTGTGACTCGAATAGCTTGGACACATGGCAGCCAAATGCACTCCGAGAGAGAGAGGTCCGAAGTTAACTTCGCTACACCAGGCGGTTCTAAGTCCTTCAGTCGGTCTCGAACATCCAATAATTATCCTGGGATGCCGTGCCGTACTCGGTATACCCGCTTTTCAACAAATGAAATGTTCTTGGTGCAAACAGCAACAGCGGGATGGAAGTCAACATCCTATATGCTTTACAGTCCGACAACCACACCATGATGATCCTGACGATTTATTTATGTGAGTCGAAGTTCCGAAACTAGTGTTGAAACACAATTTGGCTGGTGATAGCTGATGGCAGATATGAAAAATAAGCCCTGTTTTTCCATGGAATGTCTTTACAAAATGCAACGATGTTTCTTGCAGTAGATCTCAACCTCATGCCCAGCCCTGGACACCAGCTGACCCGAGGGGTGGGAGGTGCATGGGATATATCTTGTTAGGTCCCATGACGTCACAATCTGGCGAAGACGGTGAGGTTCTGAACACGAAGCGACTCAGTTTAACCGCTTCACTTCACATTCTTGCTCGCACACAGATAGCTTACCGTCGGCTGTGGGGCTAAGGCCCATGTCTGCATATGTCGGGTTGCTTCCACATCTTCACTGCAAATTTGCAGCCCATGGCTTCATTTGTAAAGCTATGGCCCACTCCCTTATTTGACCGACGGTAATCCATGTCTTCATTTGTGGTGCTACAGCCGCTATGCTCATTTGTGCTGCTATAGATAGAGCACGTCATCGGTCATTGTGCTATAGCAGATGTCTTAAGTTGTGGGATCATAACACATGTGTTCATTTGTGGTGTTCGAATTCATGTTACAATGTGTGGTCTTATAACCCAAGTCTTAGGCTGTGTGGGTCTGACGTATCTATTCATTTGTGGGGTACCAGGTTTTCAATGGTTGGATCCACGTCTTCATTTGTGCGGCTTTAGCCGATGTCTTCACTTGTGGGATTACACCAGACATCCTCGCGTGTAGGATTATGACCCGCTTACTCACATGACGTGTAACATTATGACCCGCTTACTCACATCACGCCTGGTGTTGACTGGCGGACGGCTGGCAGGAGAGGTGGTCGCCAGGCACCAGTTGCCTTCCGCTGCCTTCCGCTGCCTTCCGCCGCCTGCCACGTGTCGCCTGCAATGTCCGCACGTGGGCCACCGTGTCCGCCTGTGACCGACCTCGGCACTGGACAACCAACTGTTGTGTACCCGACGTCTTGGTGCGTAAATATGGGTCTGAATAACAACTGCTCAGCTGGAGATTTTTCGAAGGCTCTCCGCTGGGCCGGATTGAACACCGGTTGACCGCGTGACCAGTATTGGTGATTGCGCAGATTATCATGTAGTATTGGGAATTGGGTGATTTTCCTCGTGCAGTGGAGTTTTTTTTAACTTGTTATCACGCAATTAGCATTGTGGCGATTGCCGTTACGGCGCGGAGATTGTGGAGGCTGTTCTCATGAAGCAGCAATAGATCGTGATGAAGTTAGATCATCATTTTCAGGGACCATGCAGTGGCGTAGCTAGGATTTCGTCCATGGGGGGGGGACATCTGAAGAGGGCGCGCTACCTACTTAGGCTCCCTCCCACTTTTCCGAAACTCCTCGCATTTCGGGCAATTTGTTTTCAAAGAACCCCTATATATGTATATATATGTATGTATATATGTGTATATATACATATATATATACATATATATATATATATATATATATATATATATATATATATATATATATATATATATATATATATATATATATATATATATATATATATATATATATATATATATATATATATATATATATATATATATATATATATATATATATATATATATATATATATATACGTAGACAAATATGATTACATACGTGTGAAAATCAGGCACACCGCGCTGGAGTGGCTAATGCGAGACATGAAATCAAGATCCAACAATCCGGTAATGACCAAATAAACAACCAGCTTAGCTGCCGACAACAGCCAAGAAAAGAAAACCTATTACGGAAAATAAAGGGACATTAGCACATATCTAGTGAATGCATGAACATTATTAACTTGGGTAAAGATGCGATTGCTCATCTCCATGGACACCATTGTAGATTGCTTCTTTCTGCTATCCCCTACGTTCAGAATACATTAATAGGGAGGGTGTTCATGATGCGGACCGGCGTCACGCCCGTCCGAAGCGAAGCAACAGGCACCGCGCTGATCACAGCAATCACTGCGGTGATCACAGCAATCGCTCAGCTGTATTTTTCGCCAATTCTGGAGCGACCGTAGCTGTTGTGGCAGCGAGGCCATTGGGATGGCTGTAGCCGCTTCGGCGGTCGTCACCGCTGGGACGGCCATTACCGTTAGGACGGCCGTCATCACTGGGGAGGTTGTCACCACTTAGACGGCTGTGGCCGCTGAAACGACCACCGCCGCTGAATTGGCCTTTGCCACTGTGACGACCGTAGCCACCGAGACAGCCGTCGCCGCTGGGGCGGCCGCCATTGGCGTTCGGGAAGTCGCCTTGTAATGATCTTTCTCTGTCCTCAAGAAACGGCAAGTCTTTTTGTGTCGCACCTTTTAGTGTCGCAATAGGTCGCGCCACTTTTTCGAGATGAATGTGCATCATAGCGAGAGCGCTCAGACGAACCTCGCCTATTTTGTTCTTCCATATTAAGGGTTTCCCTCCCTAAAACCAGACCTCTCTGTAATGGAGCAGCAAGGATTTTACTAAGGGAAGCGACACTAAAGAAATGTGAAGTAGAGAATGCTTCCGGGGCGCATCGTGGGCCTAAAATTTATAGTTTTGTGTGGTTAAAAATCCAAATTTCACGTTTGATCTAGTGTATTTTTGGATGATAAAGGCAGAGCCCCGGACCCCTTTGGCTGCGCATCTGTCTCTCTGGCACTCTGGCTCTCTGCACCATGATGGCTCTCTCTCTCTCTCTCTCTCTCTCTCTCTCTCTCTCTCTCTCTCTCTCTCTCTCTCTCTCTCTCTCTCTCTCTCTCTCTCTCTCTCTCTCTCTCTCTCTCTCTCTCTCTCTCTCTCTCTCTCTCTCTCTCTCTCTCTCTCTCTCTCTCTCTCTCTCTCTCTCTCTCTCTCTCTCTCTCTCTCTCTCTCTCTCTCTCTCTCTCTCTCTCTCTCTCTCCCCCTCTCTCTCTCTCTCCCCCCCCCCCCCCCTCCCTCCCCCCCTGGCTTTTTGGGGACCTTCGCAGTAATCGGTTGCATGTATGATTCTCAAGGATGACTTAGCCCTGAGGATGGCCCTCCGTATTCCTAGCGCCCATCGCCATTTCTGAGGGACTGTAGTAGCTCCTAGGAGGACGAAGCCCTCAAGTGCCCATCCCAATGCTCAGGAACATCTCAGTTCAGTCACATCTGGCTCTTGGGGGACATATTCATCCATTAGCCCTCTCCAAATTCCATGGTCCATTCCGAGTCCTCGACAAAGTTGTCTAGCTTTCAGGGACATCCTGCAGCTCCGAGATTGGCCTCACAATTTGTTTTTTTTAAGCATCGCCAGCTCTCGCAATTCTCATTAACTATTAGGTAGATCTGTTCGATCCTAGCAGCAATGACATTCTGGCTCTGAAACTGGTTCTCAGTATTCCCTACAACCATCGCTTGCCCTAAGGGACTCTCTTTGGATCTCAGGGGGCCCTGTTCTCATCGAAACCCCTTCCAAGCCTCTTGGGAATCCCAGTCCATTCCAGACCTCTCTAGCGCTCAGTGAACATTTTCAATCGTCAGGGGCCCTCTCCAGCTGCTAGGGGCCCTCCCCAGTCCTTGATAGTCTTTCTAGCTGCAAGGGCTTTCTAGTTCTAAGGGGCCCTCAATATTCCTCACAACCATCGTTAGTTTCAGGACTCTCTTTAGCTCTCAGGGAGCTCTGTTAGCCAACAGGGGCCTATCAGGTTGCTAGGAGCCCTTCCCAGTTATCGACAGCTTGTTTGGCTTTAAGCACATTCTTTTCCAGCCAGTAGTCGGCAGTCTACAGGGAATCTTTTTGGATCTCAGGGGCCTTGCTCATTCATTATGAGTCACTCTCAATCTCAAGAGAATCTCAGTTCAGTATACTGACTCTCAGAGACGCCCTTCATCCATCAGGGCACTCTGCTGCTTTTAGGGACCCATTGCACTCCTCAAATCATCAATAGACACGGCGGTTAGGTCTCATCTCGGAGGCATTTCAACTCTGAGATTACCCTCACTAGTCCTCTTCAGCTTTTATCTGATAGCTTAGTAACAATGCTCGTATCCTTCTAAGTTCTCCCAGATGGGCCCCTGTGGCTCTTATTAAGCCTTAATACTTTAAATACTTAAGTTCTTCCAGCTTTCAGCTTAAGTCCCTGCTGGTCCGGCACATGCTGGTACCTGCGGTATGTAGACATTATTTTACCCTTGGACGAATGCAGGCAACGCTCTGTTTCTGCATCGACTGACAGGACCTGTCGTGTTGGCATGTCAGGGAAGCAGAGCTTCATTGCCTTGATCCTTACCGCATGCACCATGATTCCACTGGATTGTCCCGTGGCGGTCGCGATGCTTTCTTGTGTCGTTTCATGGTGTTGTCGTGGTGTTCAGCCGCTTGTCGTGTGCCGAGCTGAAGATGGCGCTGAGTCTGGTGCTGGTGATGGCCCCGGTGCTGCTGACGCCCTAGTTGCTGTTGTTCTTGTTGTTGGCGGCGGTGCAGCTGATGGGTGGTTGTTGGTTGTTCGCCCACTACGGCACACCTCCCGTTGGATGTTCTGCGACTCGTTGATCCGATATCGCTGGCTGCTCGGCTTGATGCTGCTACTGGAGGTATTCCTGGTTGTGCTTGATGTCCTTTTCTGGGAGGGTTTTTCATCTCAAGGCGTGGTGGTTCCGGTCTAGATCAATCTAAGCATTTCTCAGTACGCCCGGTGTGACCTTTTGAGCCGAGGTAAACTTGAGACTCCTGGACAGCAACTTAGCTAACGGACCACTCACCATTTTACTCGACATGTTATGTTCTGATTTGATCGGACTTGGACTGGTTCTGGCCGAGCTCACGAGGCTCGTGGCCGGTGCGAACGGCTTGCTTCGGGTCTGTTCCGCATAGCGGGCAGACTGAACGGGTAGGACGACAGTCCCTCCAGCCAGTGACCCGTATAGCGGACGGACAGGACAGGTGGGAGAACGGCCGTTGCTGGTCCCTCCAGCCACTGGCCTGTATAGCGGGCAGACGGGACGGGATGGGAGGACGGCTCCAAACTGCCGGTCCCCTTGGATGGGAGGACGGCCCCAGACTGCCGGTCCCCTCGGGTGGGAGGACAGCCCCAGACTGCTGGTCCCCTTGGATAGGAGGACAGCCCCAGACTGCCGGTCCTCTTGGATGGGAGGACGGCCGCAGACGGTTCGACCCCTTGGATGGGAGGACGGCCCCAGACTGCTGGTCCCCTTGGATGCGAGGACAGCCCCAGACTGCCGGTCCCCTTGGGTGGGAGGACGGTCCCAGACCGTTCGACCCCTTGGATGGGAGGACGGTCCCAGACTGCCGGTCCTCTTGGATGCGAGGACAGCCCCAGACTGCCGGTCCCCTTGCGGGGAGAACGGTCCCAGACCGTTCGACCCCTTGATGGGAGGACGGCCGCAGACTGCTGGTCCTCTTGGATGCGAGGACAGCCCCAGACTGCCGGTCCCCTTGGGTGGGAGGACGGTCCCAGACCGTTCGACCCCTTGGATGGGAGGGACAGCCCCAGACTGCTGGTCCCCTTGGATGGGAGGACGGCCGCAGACTGCTGGTCTCCACAGCCGCTGGCCGGCTGGTGGATTCGAAGCGAGCTAAAATGCAACACGACTGGTGATGCATTGCTTTTACACTCATGATGTGACGGCTTGTTTATCGCCCAGCGTCTGTCAGATCGCTGGCGCTCGGCTCGTCTGGAATGTATGTCATATGGTGTGCGCCACATTGTTCGCGCGCTTGACGCAATAACCGGGGTACCCTGGCGGCAAACGTGGACACTAAAGTCCATAGCGACAGCCATAAACAGATAGTATTGAAGGATGTGCTGATGATTGTCAAAAAGTCACATTGCTTTAATGAATAATCGATGCTGGCCGAATTTTACCGTTCGATTGCTAATAAGACTGCCTGCTGGGTGGTTCACTAACGCGTACTAACATTGTTTGATAATTTGAATGGTTTTGCAGACTTTGCACCACTCATTTACTCACTCACTCGTTCTTCGTTCACCTTCTGACTTTCCGCATTCAACCTAATAATTGTATTCAGGCATAGGCCTAACGTAGTATGCGATAACATACAAAACCGTTTTGGGCAGGCAGAATGCGTACTTGAATCTTATCAAACGCTACTTCATTCCAAATGGATTGGCAGTAAAACATCACATAGGATGTTCATGCTCCTTCCGAAATTACTACGTGGTTAAAATAGACATCTCTGGAGAGCACGTCAAAACGCGAATTGTGAACTCAGTATAGAAGAAACGTACGAAGGCCAGAAGCTACAGCTTTTACAGCTTTTAGACAGTGAGGCTAGATACCAATGCTTAATCCATAATTCTAGCGTCTGGGATCTCATCATTCCTGATTCCTGGATACATGAAAATACAGCTAAATATACCGCTTCTAGACAATGAAGCTAGATGCCAGTGATTCATCCATTATTCTAGGATTCATGATTCATGATTCCCCTATGCGTTGTTGCAATATTGTAAGCCTATCAAAAGCGCAATGGCCAGGCTAGCTAGGACGGCCATTGCGGCCATTATTTCTGCTTTTTGAAAGACGGCCCTCTCTCAGCGTTCGGCCTCGCTCAGAGCTAATACTGGAAAAGAAACCTTCATTGCTTCTTTTGATAGTTGCACCTCTGATCGATGTCTCGCAATGATGCTAGTTTGCTGGAACTGCATGCTTTTCTTTGGCATATCGCATCTTGGACTGCATTATTGATTGCAAAGGAACACGGAGAACGCCGTCCACCCCGATCGTGTCGGAGTATTTGTGACGCGCTATGTCGCCTCGCAGAGTGCTCCGTCCACCCTAATCGTGTCGGGACATTAGTGACGCGGTATGTCCCCCGCAGAGAGCGCCACCGTGTCTGACGGGACCACTCTGTGTCACAGGCCGGACGGCTACCCCGAACCTCTGTTTACCACGGTGTCTGACCGGACCACTGTGTGTCACAGGCCGGACGGCTACCCCGGCCCTCTGTTTACCACGGTGTCTGACCGGACCACTGTGTGTCACAGGCCGGACGGCTACCCCGGCCCTCTGTTTACCACGGTGTCTGACGGGACCACTCTGTGTCACAGGCCGGACGGCTACCCCGGCCCTCTGTTTACCACGGTGTCTGACGGGACCACTCTGTGTCACAGGCCGGACGGCTACCCCGGCCCCTCTGTTTACCACGGTGTCTGACGGGACCACTCTGTGTCACAGGCCGGACGGCTACCCCGGCCCTCTGTTTACCACGGTGTCTGACCGGACTACGCCGTGTTGCAGGCCGGACGGCTACCCTGGCCCTCTGTTTACCACGGTGTCTGACCGGACCACTGTGTGTCACAGGCCGGACGGCTACCCCGGCCCGAGGCAGAAGGCAGCGCTGTTCGGAGTCACCAACACAGACACGGCCTGCAAGGACGAGTACGAGTGCGACTTCTCCGTCATGGACATCATTCTCTACGTATCCAAGTTCGTCAGCATAGAATCGCCCTACTGATCGCGCGCGTCTGCGAACAGGACATCGAACTGAGCCCAGGTCACTGCTGCCGTCCGTGGGACTTCGACTGACCTCCGGTAGGTCACGACCTCAAGCGACCTCGAGTGAGGCGACCGGAGCAGAAGAGAGCGGCAGCCGGCGGGGCAGACGACCGCTGGCATTATGAACGCTATGTGGCTTAGCAATAATTTGGTGGCTGCACGTGGGGCATCAGTTGCGTGGCAGCCGACTGGCTGCCGACGGCTGCAACGCATTTGCGCACGTGCGACCGGATCTGGGCGAGTGTGACCGAGTCTGGCCGAGTTTGGCGAAATTTAGCCAAGCTTGACAAAGCCTAGGCGAGTCTGAGCGAGGGGTGTGCATCTGTTAGCCGATGCCGTACTAATGTTGAGATGCCGTACTAATGTTGAGTTCGCGTGTGTCGCCCGGCGCGGGCTGCGACTCGGCTGTCAGGGTTGTGCTGAGCGGCACACAGCTGTGTCGCCGCCAGCCAGTGTGCGTGCGATCATGCCTAGCGTGTCCGTCTGCGACTGGTCTGTGACGTGCTTTAAGCTGAGGGGCCGAGTTGAGGACGGTGGCCGGGAGTGGTGGATGGGCCGAGCTGAGGACGGTGGCCGGGAGTGGTGGATGGGCCGAGCTGAGGATGGTGGCCGGGAGTGGTGGATGGGCCGAGCTGAGGATGGTGGCCGGGAGTGGTGGATGGGCCGAGCTGAGGACGGTGGCCGGGAGTGGTGGATGGGCCGAGCTGAGGACGGTGGCCGGGAGTGGTGGATGGGTCGAGCTGAGGACGGTGGCCGGGAGTGATGGATGGGTCGAGCTCAGGACGAGTGGCAAGCTCGAGTGTGACACATGAGGAACGTCACCAGGGGGGGGGGGGCGAGCGAGACGCGAGTGTGAGACATGAGGAACGTTAGCAGTAAGGAGCGAGTGTGAGACATGAGAACCGTCGACAGGAGACACGAGTGTAGAGGCCGGGTCAGTGTAATGCTGGACGCCCAGCGGTCGTGTTGATGTGCATCGTGCACCGGGACCACGGTCGGATCTGATGTTCCTACGACTTGTTCCCTTGTCCCGAGCTGCACATCATGCGCGACATTTTCAACACATGAGGGGGAACCAGGCTGCGAAGCATTGCCGCTGTCAGTGGTAAGTGTTTATCGCAAGTGCGACGGCATTCTCCACACATCGTACAGGTCAGGCGACTTTCCGTCGCACGCTATGCACCTGGATTACTCGCGTTCACTTGCATTAAAATTTACGACCCCGCAATCCTGCTGCATATCACGACCGGTGCCGTGTATTTGCATGGTGCACCGCCGCGCGTGGTATTGGACTGTATGTGGAATAGCGATGTGGTTCTCCAAGGCCAACGGCCCGACCAAACTAACCTTGAGAGCGGTCGTGCCCGACCGTTGATTTGCGATCCACCAGTGGCCCTCAGAGGCTACGTCGATCCCAACTGATGTGCAATTTCTCAGCAGGTGGCGATTACATGTGCCGCGCCGGCACTTATGCTAGCATTTCCGGCGCACTCACCCGCGATCATCATGCTCATAACATTAGTGCAGTACGAAAGTCCGGGCCCGGAGTGCCAGCAAAAGTCAGGACAGACAGCGCGTCGAGTCAAGCATAGCGAGTATAGCCACTGAATGTTTGAAGTGATGGGACTCGGCTGAATCTCCCGCGGTGCGAAGTGCCCAAGACCACCGCTGCCGCCGCGGCGCCTTGCCCGGCCGGCTGGAAAGTGGCCGAGTTGCCGCGCGGCAATCGTGTGTGCTGCCCACGCAGCATCAGGCATTGACGAGCGCACAGCACCGCGTTTTCCGCATGTGGAAATTATCAGGTAAACAATATTATACTGTTAGGTGGTGTAGTACTGCCTTGCCTCGGCTGGCAGCCACCTCTGCATCCTGACGGCCTTATGCGGCACGTAGTGGTATGAGATGGGTTAAGATGCTTCGATGCGGCCCACAGCACTGCCTCCGGCAGGAAGATCGATAACGTTGGGTTTTCTTCTTTTCGGAGTGTTGTGCCTTGTTGTTGTTACATTAGCTCATCGTTGGGCATTGCTCGGGGTTGTCCGTTGCCTTACAAAAGCTACGCTGTGTTACTTTGTTATTTATTATAATCTGCGGATATTTTATAATGGTTTAATATGTATGATGGTCTGTTCATGAGGATTTCTGTGGCATTGTTTTCTGTGTCACTCGAGTGTTTTACGAGGTGCGTGTACGTCCACAATTATTAGGCAGGTGTGTGTCTTGTTTCAGGTTCCAGTGAACCACTAATACACGCTAATATCGTATCATGTATCTGCATCCATCGCTCGGTGCTCTTATATGGTATATTATAATGAAGCGGAACGATATCTGCAGATGACCGTGACACACCGTACAGTCGAACCACTTCGCGTCAGGGTCGAAAAAAGAACTCATCGAAATAGTAGAGTATGCTACGCAAATATCATAGTAGACGTCTGTATTGCAGTTTCTGCGGCAAACAATCTTTTTCTGTGGCAGAAAGTTAAAGTCGTTCGAACTCGCGGTGCCTAAACCTTGGTAGCACCAATTGATACCGGCACTGTATCTCACAGACGACCTCTCGGGATACCGTCACTGTGTCTCACGGACGACCTCTCGGGATACCGTCACTGTATCTCACGGACGACCTCTCGGGATACCATCACTGTATCTCACAGACGACCTCTCGGGATACCATCACTGTATCTCACAGACGACCTCTCGGGATACCATCA